>JALBYC010000030.1:0-152273 GCA_023212645.1 Farysia itapuensis | reverse complement strand
TTGGATGCGTTCGGCCTCGCCTACGAACCACCAGCTGAACGTGAGAGCGTACTGGACCTCTGCTCTTGCCTCGGCAACGGGCTTGCCGGTCTCGTACACCAAGATCCATGCAAGATCATCTAGATTCTCTGTGACCAACTGATGAAACTTGAGAAGCAGCTTCGCTCTCTCGCGAGCAGGCATGACCGAGTAAGTGCCAAAAGCTGTAGCTGCCGCATCAATTGCCAAGTTCACATCATCCGGACTAGACGCCCAGAACGTGCAAAGCGTCTCACCCGTACCAGGGTCTGTTGAACAGCAGCTTTAGTACGTGCAACTTGGTTGATTAGTAGACGTCACTGACCGAGTACCTGGAATGATTCAGCATTGCTTGTCTCCTGCCATTGTCCGTTGATGAAGTGAGTGCTCTCTAGGAGCGAATGGTTATGAACCTTGGCTTCCATGAGTGTGGAAGCGCCAAAGATGTACGAGCGTTGTGGTCATGGTGAACAGGTGATCCGGGAATCGGTTGGATCGAGAAAAGGACCGGCGACTTGAACGGAAGCAATTTGCGGGTCTGCACTGACCTTCCACTTTCCAGCATGTCAAACAGCTTCAAGATTCTGGTCCTGCCAGGCGATCATATAGGTCCAGAGGTCATCAACGAAGTCTTGCCGCTGTTTGAGGTACTTAGCTGCGCGCTCAATGTAACCTTTGATCTGATCGAGAGACCCATTGGAGGCGGCTGCCTCGATGTACACGACTGCCCCATTCAAGAAAGCACGCTAATAGAAGCAGAAAGCTGCAATGCAGTTCTCCTTGGCAGTGTGGGTGGACCAAAGTGGGACGTCGGCGACTCCTCTCGTCGTCCAGAGACAGGCATTCTACGTCTGCGAAAGCACTTGAATCTGTACGCCAACGTTCGGCCAGCCAGGATCGTCGCCGAATGCCAGCTGGAGCACAGCTCGCTCAAGGCCGACGTTGCTCGAGGCGTTGATATTATCACAATACGAGAGAATGTGGGTGGCATCTACTTTGGCGCAAAAGAAGAGCCCGGGAACGATGCAGAAAGAGGTGAGCACGACAGTCACAGCGAAGCGTGGCCAAGACTGACAGCCGGTCGTAGCATCTGATCTGTGCGAATACACACGGAATGAGATTGCTCGTCTAACCAGAGTGGCAGCCGCTCTCTCGTTCGAGCACGGCGGCAGAGATCCACTCCCAATACGATCAGTTGACAAAGCCAACGTCATGGCTTCCTCGCGCCTCTGGCGCCGCGTAGTCACTGAGACGATAGAAGCCGAATTTCCACGGCTTGCAAGCAGACTGTCGCACCATCTGGTCGACTCAACCGCCATGATTTTGGCCCGGGATCCCCGTAAACTCAACGGCATAATACTTACCGAAAACGTGAGTTGCTCTTCGACTCGTCTGGTCTGCGTTCTTTACTCATCCTTGCTCAGTTGTTCGGAGACATTCTGAGTGATTTGACATCCGTCATCCCAGGATCGCTGGGTGTACTGGGCTCAGCGGAGATCAATGGTCCGCCAAACGCAGACAAGCTTCCACTGGGCGTGTATCAGCCCGTGTCTGGCTCTGCGCCTGATATTGCTGGTCAGGGTCTTGCGAACCCGATCGGCATGTTCCAATCCTTCGCCATGATGTGCCGCTGGTCTCTGGGACTACCGGACGCCGCCGACTGCATCGATGCTGCCGTCAGAAACAGTCTGGAAACAGGACAGTGTACACGCGACGTTGGAGGTGGACTAAGTACCGCGCAAGCGGGCAAAGTAATCCGACAGACAGTGGCCCAGACTCTCGTACAACAGAAGTAGCAAATCTGATTTTAGGGCGTCTAGCTCCATGCGGGGTTCTTCTTTTCATGGATGGGAGCCTGACCCTCTGGAGTGCCTGGGATTGTCTTGGCAAGTTTCTGGATTGATCGGAAGTCAGGGCATGTAATCGACCGCTGCGATGAGTGTCAGCACTTACAAGTTTGTCAAAGACGCATTGATTCAATGACCTTTCTGGCTTGCGGCATTTGTAGAATTCCTGTTGGAGATCTTGGTCAATGACTGAAGCTCTCGCATTGGCCTGAAGCAACACGCACCTGATTGTGTCTCTCGAGACATTGGTAATGATCTTCCCACTCCTTTCCGCAGCTGTCGCTCAACTTCTTGATTCTGTGATGCACCGGGGGTCAGAGTCTGAGCCTTAGCGTGCGTTTGCGCTTGTGTAACAACTTACAATTCTCGAGCACACCGTGTTACACGGCGGCCTTCTTTCAGACAGTGTGCAGGATCACGGTTCTCGCTCTTGCAAAGCATGAAGTCCTCGTTAACGTCCTTGCAGTGTTGGCCAATGAAGAAGCTGGCTGACTTGAGCGGGGCTGACGTGACACCCAGCTCGTCAATGCGCGGCTGGCTTGACGGCATGGGCGCCGGGTCGATATACGGCTTAGCCGGGAAGGTTGCGGCTCGATGAGTTGCCATTTTGCGTGATGATAGGTGGGCAATGACTCTGCAGAGGAGGGAAGAAGCAAGGTGAGAGCAATTGTAGATTCCGATCACACTGGGTGTCCTCTGGCTGCTCGGAGCCGATGTCAACCGGTCCATTCGCTCTAACACATGACCCCATTTGCTCGGATCTCGGATTCTGGATTTTATGAAAGTGGTGGCGATTTTTGCATTCTTCCAGCAACTCCTCTCGCCATACAATACAAATGGCTAGCTCAAGTCTGGCATGGAAAGGCATTCCTCTGTCAACACACTTGCTGCCACTTCAGCTACTACTACGTCCGTATACTACATTCACTTCTCGTCCGCCACCGCGCTGGAGGTCAAAGTCGAAGCTTGATGTGCTACCACAGCCTGATTTACGCACAGCCGTAGACGTCAAGCTGGCATTCGATCGTCAGGATGACGCCGGCCCTTCAAGAACCCCAAGCGCATCAGCGGATCAGCGTGATCGATTTGCGCGCCCGCAGAGACCATACCAGTCAAGAGGCTGGAGCTCAACGATGTCAAAGACCGAGCAAAACGAACGACGACAAAAGAAGCAGGGTCTGGCACAAAAGTACCTCCCCGAATCAAAGACCTTTCGCAGACGTCACTGGCAAGCAAGCCAACAGCTCAAAAGCATGTCGCAAGAGATTCGGGCTCAAGCGATACTCCCCGACAAATCGGAGGAAGCGGTCGAAGGCACCTTGACGAAAGCCGTGTTACATTTCGAGGCAAGCGTAAAAGCGCTCAGGAACATGAAGAAGGACAAGGAAGCCGCGTCAGATCCAGAAGTCGCCTGGGTCAACGCTTCACGACTACGATCTCTCTACAATACCATGATCCGCACATATTTGGAAAACGACAGGCTCGAAAGGGCCTATCATTTTTACAACCAGATGAAGAAGGATGGCGTCTTTCCCAATGCTTCGACACACAATTTGCTCATTGAAGGCACCATGCGTGTTCAACTTGCAGAGACAGGCGAAACGACTCTGCGCCATGATACCAAAGGTTTCGAACGCATAGTCCAGCAATATGCAGAGCTGCAAAAGCTGTGGCGAAACGCATTTCCGCGCTACTTTGGCAACCTGGGAACGCAGATGCAGTCAAAGGAGGCCATGGCCGAAGAGCTTACCGATGTCGAGCTGAGCAAGCAAGAACTTCGCAATCTCATTTCGCGGCAGTCCAGTATCCTCGAAGTACGACAATGGCCCGACATTCTCAATAATGCTCTGAAAACCTATGCGAGGTTTTTGTTCAAGAGCGGACAGATCGGGGAGTCGTGGCAGCTCTTCAACGTGCTGTTTCCACCGCTCTATCTCACTCCCCTGTACGCAGACAACATCGCGATGAGCTCGGGCGACGACACACGAACTTTGTTCGACCTGTTGCCAGTGGGAGATGTTTCCATCATCACTGAGTATCTGCAAGCGTCACGCCCGAAAACTGGCAATCAGAATGCGCTTGTGGATCTCAGACGTATCTGGGACACCTGGAGCAAACTCATCAAACTCGAATTACGCCAAGCCAAAGCGCAAAACAGCCAATCTCCCGCAAAAGCAATAGAGGCGGACCTCCTAAGCACTACCGACATGACTGCAGATTCTGGTAAGCGCAAACGCTCGTCCAGATTCATGCCAGACGGCTTTGCCATGAAGGCATTTGCAGACACTCTATCGCACACTTCGGAAGCACACTGGAAAGCTCTCACGCTCTCAATGCTCGAGTGCGCATACGGGATCGACCTCTCCAGACACTGCGACGGTATCCTACGGGATCCCCACAACACTCGCACAAGGCTTGACAGCAAGGAGTACATGAAGCTGGATGCCATCGAGGTCGATGCTCCAGTTGTACTTCCTGCGCTGGAGGACACCTACGTCGTTGCGGGCCTGTTCCGTCTTCTGTCCGTGCAGTCAGCTAGAAAAGAACAGATCAATCTGTTCAATTTCTTGTGGATGCGAGCAGTCGAGAAGAAGTCTTGCACTGACCTGCACCCTTTTGGCCCTGCTATTGTTCCTTCTGTTGTGCTAATGCTGCTGTACACTTTCGGTCAGCGAGGCGATCCCCGTGCTGCACGAGTCTTGCTCGATGCAATGATTGGAAGCGAGGAAAGAGCCGACGAACTGTCGCTTCCCCGACGTCAGCCATACACGGACAAGAGACGCATTTTTTCAGCGACAGAAGAAAGGGACTTGGAACTGGCACGACAGTGGGATCCACGCCATGTCGCATATATCAGATCGCTCTTTGCCGTGCAGACGGCCGGACTAATGGGACCCGAAGGCCTCACGGCTCTTGCAGCTCAACCCGACGATGGCAGCAAGCGATCATTCGACGCATGGACAGAGGCCAAAAAAGTGTTTCTGGCTTGGCATCGATTCTGCTCGTGGCGGCTTCCGGATGAAGACTTGCGCTGGGGAGGGTACAACAAGACGGCGGCTGGCATTCGCTCATCTCGACCACGCCCTAGGCCAGACATGTATTACAAAGACAGAGTTATCTCCATGTTGCTGCGAATTGCTCGTCGCTGCAAACCAAACCCTGGAACGTCCCAGTCTACCGTCGCTCGGGAAGCTCTCACATTTTTGGACTCTACTGTTGGTCTTGCGAAGCTGATGAATGACTATCGCGATTACATAGTTTTGACACGCTCTAGGACGCGACCTCCGCGGCATGGAGAGAAGTCAAACTCCCCTGAGAAGAAACTGCTTCTACTAGGAGAACTGGCTCGCATCCTGACCGCAGCGCTGGACACGACCAGCTTTGAATTCGCTGAACGAAACCAAGTCAACTTATGGAAGTCGCTAAAAAGAGACATTGTAGAGCTCGGCTTCGAGGCCAAATTCCCCTCGTCACATAAAGACAGCACGCTCTGGCTGTCTCCTCATGATACTGCCGAATTGGTGAGTGGAGACGACCGCTGGACCGAGTTTGACAAGGACAAAGGCGGCATAGGGACTGAAGAAGATCGCTGGAACGAGCACGACAACGACAAAGATGGCCAAAGTGTGTTCCGTTAAACAACACGTTTGCGACACATCACAAAGCCCACCATACCCAGGAGCTTTGGCTCCTATTTATATCCACACATGCAAAGTAATGGTGAATGGACAATTGACCATGACATTGGAAACCCAGGTGTGTATGTATAGAGAGATGCGTAAACTAGTGGTCAAGAGTGGCGTAGTGAACGTCCTCCTTGTGGCTGCCCTTTCCCGAGCCGGTCTCCATGGCATCGTTTGCGTCGATGCTGTGTTGAGCGGCAGCCTTGGTGTCAGCGGCGGCGTTGGCCATGTTGAGGTGCCAGCCGTCGGTGGCAAAGAGCTCGTCGATCTCTTCGAGATTCCTGCCGGCGGTTTCGGGAAGGAAGATAGCAATGATGGGAACCCAGCATGCATTGAGCACAGCAAAGATGATGTAAGTCTTCCACTTGATGTTCTCCAGGGCCGAAGGCGTGAACTTGACAACGGCAAAGTTAAAGATCCAGTTGGATGCGGTCGAGAGCGCGGAACCCTTTGTGCGAATGAGCAGGGGCAAAACTTCCGAGGGGATGAGCCAAACGGTAGCCTGGAATCCGAGAGAGAAGAAGAGTTCAAACACGAACAGCATGGCAGATGCTGCTCGTCCGTAGATAGCAGAGGATCCGGGCTCCTGTGTCTTTTTCACGAGACCGGTCTGAACAGCCATGACCAGAGACATTCCGGTGATGCAAGGGATCAAAAGCTTCTTGCGTCCGACTCGGTCAATGAGGAAGATGGAGATGGTGGAGCCAAGAATCAGGCACATGTTGAGACCTCCAGCGAGAAGAGCGGATTTCTTGCTGTCAAGACCGATGCTTTGGGAGAAGAGAGTACCGGAGTAGTAGATAAGAGCGTTGATACCTGACAGCTGTTGAGCGGCCTGGATGAAGCAGGCGAGCAATAATCGCTTGCGTGTCTGGATCTGGTCGTCCTTCCAGCCTCCACCGGGGGCGATGAGCGACTTCCAGCCGGTGGTAGAAGCAGCACGTTCGTGTTCAAGAGCTTGCTGAATACCGGCAAAGGACTTTTGAACTTCGGGGGAGTCGATGGATTGGTTGTGCAAACGCTCCAGAACAGCAATCGCTTCCGCCTCGCGACCTTTGGAAGCCAACCATCGTGGGGTTTCGGGAATGATGAGGGTGCAGATCATCAAGACGGCAATAAAGACGCATTGGAGAGCAATGGGGATTCGCCATGTCTTTGTGCCAGTCAAGCCTGAGTAGTTGAAGGCGTAGTCGACCCAGTACGAGACGACGATGCCAATGTTGAGAACAGTAAGGTCAAGGGCGACAAGCTGGCCTCGCGAGACAGCAGGAGATGTTTCTGCTTGCAAGACGGGCACGGTAGAGTTGATGGCACCCATGCCAAGACCCGAGATGATACGACCGAGGATCATGATACCGACACTGCTGCAAGCGGCTTGGATCACGGCACCAGCAATCATGAAGAGGGCGCTGATGAGGATTGTGCGTCGTCGTCCGAGCCAGTCTCCGACAACAAAGGTGGCCAGAGCACCGACAAAGCAGCCGATTTCGTATAGAGAGACAATGTTGCCGACCGTGTTGGCATCGGGGTTGTCAAAGGTTGCCTTGAAGCTGTCTGTGTTGAGGATACCTCCAAAGACACCATTGTCGTATCCGACCAAGCTGAAGCCTGCAGCGCAACTGGCTGTGATGACGGCAAGCAAGGGACCGCCTTTGAGACCAATGTCGATGCCAAAGTAGTCGTTTGAGATGCGCCTTGGCACAAAGGATTTGGCGTAAGAGGCCATGATGGTATGAAGGGAGGAGGGCGGAAAGGAAAAGATGGGGAGACAATCTGCTGTACAACGGTTGAGATGTGGGGTAGTTATAGGCTACCTTGTCAAACCCCACACAGCAGAATGAGTTCCGAGATGAAAATGAGCTGACCAACTAAGACGGTGCGGCGAGCCGGAGTGGTGGCGCGCAGACGAGGGACGAGCATCATTGCCACGCGACGGAGAGCGGACCGAAGGCTAACGGAGGCCGGGCATTATTGGAGCATGAACTAGAGCTATGGAAGCCATGTGTATATGCTCAGCTCATGCAGAGGGGCCCCATTCGACCCTCGATGAAAATTTATGCCGGCGGGGTTACAATTTCTGCGTGAGCCACACGCGGCACGGCCATTAACCACCTACAGTCCGGTCCGGTCCTCCGCTCCGAATCCAAAAAGGACCCTCTGACGATGCCATTGCTTCATCGTCGGACCGGCTCCTTCTTGCTCACATCCATCTCAGCTACACCATGTCCAATCTCGATCCAGAAGGTGTCGTCAGCCTGGACGATGCCTTTGACAAGCTCGTCGGGCCTCAAGTGGCCATGAGAAGGCTACTCGTAGACACATCAGGACAACAAACTTTCCACGAAGCTGGCGTCTATCTCGCAAAGCATAACAAGGTCTATCTGTCATCAAACCGACTCACATGCTCGAAGAACGGGCAGCGAGCTCTGGTTGTTGCTGTGCCGCTGGATCAGATTCCTGCTGCTGACCTTACGCGGAAAGATAGTCATGGTATTTTGCCTGCTTTGCCGCCAGAGCCATCAGATCTTTTGTGGAAGTCATTGCAAATCATCGAGTCCTTACCTGACCACTTGGCCATGCCAAATGGTGCCACAAATTGGGGCGACGATAGCGTCTTGTGGTGTGAGCAAGGGCTCGATGCAAGCAACACACCTTCTCGGCTCGTCATCCATGACATTTCCAGCAACAGCACCAAGATCGCCCTGTCTGACTACAATGGTCTTGCCTTTTCAAGTCTGAATGATGTGGTGATACATGCGCACACGGGAAGTGTCTTCTTCACCGATCCAGACTACGGCGTCGAACAGAGTTTCAAATCGAACCAAACCACATACGCTCCCAATGCACTCTACGTATGGCATCCTCAGTCTAAGACCGTACAGTTGCTTGACGACCGATATACAAAGCCAAACGGAGTCACGTTTAGTCCATCTCCGGCTGCCGACGGATCTGGTCTGCTGCTCACTACAGACACGGGTCGCTTCCGCTTTCACCGCAACGAAAGCATGGGCGAGTTTCACGTCGATCCGTCCGGACCAGCATGCATTTATTCGTACCGTGTACATGCCGGAAAGTCTGTAGATGGACTGCCCAACGTCGACATACAATCTCGCACACTCTTCGCAGAGTCGACGAACGGTGTACCTGATGGAATCCACGTCGACGATATGGGCAATGTGTGGGCCGGCCATGGTGATGGCGTCCATGTCTACCAACCTCAGAGCAACGGTACAGGCAAGCTGATTGGTAAATTTGTGCTTCCGAGCGGCAAAGGCGTTGCCAACTTCTGCTGGGCCGGTAAAAGCGGAACCTCGCAGTACCGTCTACTCTTATTCGCCGAGGATGAGCTGTGGGAGGTTCTTGTCCGTTGCAACGGCCAAGATTAGGGGCGACTGTATACCTTTCTTTAGTCACCGAAATGCGAATGCTTCGCTAAGACACCGACCTAGTGCAATGATCTGCTTGATGCGTCATGACCTCAATTAGGCCGCATGAGCTGCAAACCTCGATTGGCCAAAATTTCAACCCTGCCAGTCGGATTGAATATGTCGTTCGGTGTCGCTAGAAATAAGCGAGCATCGCCTTGCTGTCAAATATCGACATTTAACGCCCGACCTCGACGCCCCTAAGGGCTCTCGACATGACATAAAACCGGGTCGCAAAACTGTCCTTGCTTTCCCTTCGCCGTTCATCCAGCCATGCTTCTCTTACCCTCCCTCGTCGGGGCCTTGAGCCTTCTTTCGGCAGTTGTTGTAGCTATGCCAGCTCCAGAGGTACAGCTCGTGTCTCGCATCGTTCGTCGTGCTACGTCATCCGACGACGCTTGCGGTGACTACGTGCTCAACACACCCTCGAGCTTGCAGCTCTACTCGCAAAACACCACTGACGAGACGTCGCTGACAATCGAGGGCAAGACGCTCGCCACTGCGCCGCTCAACACCACCGATGGCCTGTCCACATTCGAGTTCCAGTCCTGCAACACCCAGGGTTTCACCCAGGGCTACTCGCGCAACGCGGGCGGCAGTATGGGCGCTCCTATCGAATACTGGGGCCGCGTCATTACCGGCTCAAACTGCCTCACCGCTAACGAGGCTCCTGCTCGCATTCGACTCGCTGCCTGCAACGAGACCGACTCGGCCCAGTGGTTCCGTCTGCAAGAGACCCTCGGTGGCGCTGTCATTGACTACTTCCCCATTAAGAACCAGTCTGGATACACCTACGACGGCCAGACGCCCTTCTACTTTACCGCAAACACACAAGCTGACCCTCCATCGCCTGTCACTTTCAAGAACACCGACACCTATCGCATCGTTCGCTTCACAAACTAGTCATCGCTTAAGCCCCAACATTGAGAATCTCGAATTGCATGCATAGCTCGTAGTTGTTATCTGTGGGCAAAGGGTATTAACGCTCCGATCCGCGGGGAAAGGGGAGTGAGTTTGAATCGGTCGCATCGTTGGACATGTCGTTTGTCGAGGAAGCTCGAGCTGCTTGGCGGCGTGGAAGCTCGTCATCGTTGGCGTCCAGGTTGCTCGCGGTGTCCTGGGTTGTTCGTGCATGCAATGGCATTCGGCGCCTTCTTTCGAGCAATCTTGCTCTCTGCGCGTATGCTTCGAATGTAGCCTGCCGTGCTTCCGACGGCGTCGATGCGCCTGAGCCCGAAACGTACACCTGAATATCGATGTCATCGCCATAGGTCGTGCTGTCCATCAGACGCTCGTACCTCTCCAGTCCATCAGCGCCTTGACGGCGCGACGACGGATCGCTGGCATTGCGCAGAAACTGCCGAAGGTCAAAGTCGAATCCTTCTGCGCCTGCGAGGCCAAGATGCAGATCCAAGTCGACCAGTTCTTCTGCATCCGACTCGTTTCCTGCGCCCTCCGAGCTCGAGCCGGAATGGCTGTGTCGACGCGCCCCACGGCTCTGACTGCGCTCGCCAGACCGCAGAACGGCAGCAGGAGTCGTGACGAAAGTGAACGAGCTGCGACGCCGCCCTGGGCTCGGACGCGGCGCGAGTGACGCCTGCCCACGGGTGGACGCCGTGGCTTCTCCATTGTCCACCTCCAGGGTGGGAACTTGCAGTCCCTCAGAGTCTGGCCTACGTCGTCGTGAAGCCGCGGAACGAGCAGATCTGATGCTGGCCGAATCTGATCCGGTCGCCGCCGTGCCGCGAATGGCATTCCGTCTGCTCAGAGACACGGTGCGAGTGAGGGACACATCCGCGTCAGGCGTGGGAGCTTCATCGTTGTCGTTATTGTTGGTGTCGACATCATCAGCGTCGACAGACAACGCATTAAGGTCGGGCGTCGCGTCTGAGGTGGTGTTGGCTTGCACAGAGCGCAAGTTTGCCAGAGCAACGACCACTGCAGGCGCATTAAGCGCTGCCTTGATGTCCTCATCTTCGGTGAGGTTGGAAAAAGACCAGCTGGCTTGCTGACGGACTAGCTCCCATGCTTGACGCGGCTCGGAAATTGGATCCGGCCGGGGACCATCGGGAAGACCCGTGTCGTACTCGTCAACATCGATCGGATAAGCAAGCTCAGAGTGGGGTGTCCATCGCAAGTAAGGATGTTGAGCGCCTTGAGGTGTCAAGATAGGATTGACATACGATTCGTCGTTGCACTCGAGAAAGTACCAGCATGCCAGCCTTCGTCTCCACGCTCGAATCTCGCCGGGCGTTGGCGCGTGTGGCTCCACTCTCGTGTGCCAGTACGCAGCTTCAATGGTGGCAAAGAGGTGGCGATGTGCCATGAGCTCGGCTTCAGAAAGATCGTCGCTAGTGGATGTGTTCTGTTCTTGTTCTTCGGCTTGACGCTCCATGGCCTCTACCAACAGATGGTCTCGACCCAGCTGCAAAGAGTGTGGGGCATGATGAGTGGTGCGCGTAAAGGTAGACAGGCGTCTGAGCGTGTCTTCGAACATTTCAATACAGCCCAGAACGAAAGAGTGAATCGACGTGAGATCAGTCGAGATGAGTGGACGAGTAGGTGGCACGGAATAGTTGGCATGCAGGCGCATCAAGTCTGCGCGAAGCGATTCAATCGAGTGGCGGACCAAAGCGGCCTGAAAGGCTCCGCCTTGCTCGGTGGCCAGATCACCGTTGTTGCCGCGCTGCGTCGTTCTTGCAAGACGATTGGCTTGATCTATAGTTCTGGCTGCATCTGCATTCCGTCTTGACGCAGTGGCAAGGCGTTCAGATATAGCTTGCGGCGAGAGATCGTCTGCGGGCGCGTTGCGCAAAGGACCGGCTGAAGGTGTCACCGAGTATGGCGCGATTGTCTCGGGCGGATTTTGCTGAAATCTTCTTCGTAAGGTACGAGTGCGGAATGGCGTAGTTGCGGGCAAAGTCGCTTGATCGGAGCTGCCTTGCGAACGGAGTAGGGTATCGAGCATAGAGTCTTGTGATTCGTTGGCGTCTCTTCGCAGACTGAGTGGCTGCAGTGTTCGAGTGAAGAGCACCGCAGGCGACCCGTCAGCTCCCCCGGTTGGGTTCTGCAAAACACGAACAGATGAATCGGCTGTAGTGGACGAAGGCTGACCGCGGTCGGCGGAAACCGCATCCTCCTCCCGACTGAACATCAGTCGCATACGACGGGAGAAATCTGTATATTCTGATCCATTGGAAGGTGGCACATTTGTCGAGCCTTCCTCGTTGTTGAAGATGTGCCGCATTCGCCTGGCAAAGTTTGAATTGAAATCGGACCGGCTGCCTGACGGCAGAGGCAAGCGTCGGTGACTGGGTAGGGAGGAAGTCGATGCAATGTTGCGTTCGTGATCCGAGGAAGTGTCCGCAGTGAGTCCTTGCTTGCGCTTGAGTGCTTGGCGTGCTGTTTCTTTGATAATGATCTCGAAGATGCGCTTGAAAAACTTGTCTTCAGGATCAAAGTGGTCAGCAAATTGCTCAAAGGTGTAGTCCGGCAAAGGCAGAGCGGGATATGCGGGAGGATCTGAGGGCAATCTCTGGTTCGCGGAGGCTAAGAGAGGGTCGAGCTCGTCGGGGGAATCGTTCGGGTCCACGACAAATTGAATGCCACGCGCTTGTCGACGACGCTGCGCAGACAGACTGGAAACGCTCTCAGCGTCGTCATCACGCGAAGTTGACGCCAATA
The DNA here is from genome assembly GCA_023212645.1 of Farysia itapuensis. Lineage (NCBI taxonomy): Eukaryota > Fungi > Basidiomycota > Ustilaginomycetes > Ustilaginales > Ustilaginaceae > Farysia > Farysia itapuensis. The sequence continues at coordinate 139,616 of JALBYC010000030.1, read as the reverse complement.
GAGTCGATGAGGTAGCTGTTGCATTGGGTGCCAACGTGGGAGGGCTTGGCTGGCGATGGTCGGTGTTGCGGAGGAAGGAGAGTATCACGCGGTTCCTCCGCGATATGGAAGGACAGAGGTCAAAGGCCTGTTCTATCTCATTGTCTGCATTGAGCTGATCCAAGACATGAATACAGACAGACTTGACCTTGTTGAGAAAGACGTCGTCGTAGTGTGCAGGAGTGGGCCGACCCATTGTGGGCGTAGCAAGAGGTGACGGGGTGAGAACGTGAGAAGCGAGTGTGAGTGGTGCCTGGCTGGCTCAATTCCAGCGCGAAACGGTGAATTTCGAGGCGCGGAAGTCGGAAGTCAGTTGACCTCGACCCAAAGGTGGAGCAGCTGAGCCGCTGCCTATCTCCGCAACAAAGCAACTACACCAACAATGCCACTGCCACCCCCGCTCAACTTTCCCAAATGGCTTTCGGAGAACGAGGACAAGCTGCAGCCACCCGTGGGCAACTTTTGCCTCTTTCGCTCCGAGGACTATACCGTAATGGCTGTTGGTGGGCCCAACGCTAGGTCCGATTACCACTTTCAGCCAACGGAAGAGTTCTTCTACCAATACAAGGGCGACATGCTGCTCAAGATCATCGATGAAGCTGGCGCGTTTCAAGATATCCCTATCAGGGAGGGGGAGATGTTTATGCTACCAGGTAAGCTGACTCGCCACACACTGGCGCAAGTTCAGGAGCTGACTCGTACTGCGCTTGACAGCCAACACGCCCCACTCACCGGTACGCTTCGCCAACACCGTCGGACTTGTGGTCGAGAGAACAAGACCAGAAGACAAGAAGGATGCCATGCGCTGGTATTGCCCCAACAAGCAGGCACATGGCGCCACACCCACGTTGATCAAGGAAGTCAAATTTCAATGCACCGACCTCGGCACGCAGCTCAAACCCATCATTCAGTCTTGGGTGCAAGACGAAGCCGGTCGCAAGTGCCACGAGTGTGGACAGGTTGCTGGAGCCCAGGAGCTCCCAGCGTGACCGTACCCTGCTCCTTTTGATCTGTTCCGCGTATAGAGGCCTAGATGCCTTCGATGCCTATAGATGCCTGGTAGCGTATTCTGTAATCTGACATGTATGTTATTTCTCCACCGCGCGAATCTGCATCCGAGCTGCACTATCACCACCATACCTGTCTGTGTTCATCGTCATCATGTCCGGATTGGAAAAGTCGCTCTTTCAGCTCAAGTTCACTGCAAAATCGTTGCAAAGACAGGCACGCAAAGCATCCAAGGACGAGACTGCTGAGAAGGCGAAGCTCAAGAAGGCTCTGGCGCAGGGCAACACAGAGGGAGCAAGAATCTATGCTGCCAATGCCATCCGCAAGAAGAACGAGTCGCTCAATCTGCTCCGGTTAGGCAGTCGCATAGACGCTGTTGCAAGCAGAGTTGAGACTGCCGTCACCATGCGGCAGGTCACCGGCAGTATGGCGTCCGTCGTCAAGGGGATGGACAAAGCTATGGACAGCATGAACTTGGAACGTGTACGTGTGTCTACATCGTCGGCTTTGCCCCTTCTTCCACTCACTGACGTCTAACCTTTACGCACAGATATCCATGGTGATGGACAAGTTTGAGACGCAATTCGAGGACATGGACGTCCAGACGTCATACATGGAAGGCACCATTGGTGCTACCACCGCTCAGACCATGCCACAAGACCAGGTCGACTTGCTCATGCAACAGGTCGCCGACGAGAACGGCATCGAGGTCAACCACAAGTTGGGCGAAGGTGGTCTTCCAGAGGGTAGACTGGCTGATCTCACTCCCAAGCAGCCCGAAGCGCGAGTCAAGGACAAGGAAGACGATGCCCTTGCAGAGCGTCTTCGAGCTCTTAGACCCGCAACATGAGGCCATCCCTTTTGCAATTCCACTGTTCTTCATCGTCTCAAGCATGCAGTCCCGCTTCGACCACGCGACGTTAATCAACGCAATTGTGTCCTGTTGAATTTGCAACGGCAAGATAAATGTATGGGAAGGCGGTGAGCGGGGTATTCTGTGCACTACTGATGACCCGCTAGCCAATTAAAATGCGGAGCGGCCGCTACCGGCGCTCATTCCTGTTCGCGGCAGGCCAAGTCCAAGCCCCGGATTTGCCTTACCAGACGCGCTGAGCGTGCCTGTCGGCTCGCCTGGACTTCGCGATAGCGATGGTGCGCTGTGCGTCTTGGTGTCCACATTGGGCGCCGCCTGACCAGTCGAGGGCAACTGAGGTGAGACGGAGGAAGAAGCCTTGCCAGAGTTCGAGTCCTTGGTCTGAACGACTGTACCGCGGGCGGCAGCTTTGTTGAGTGCCGTAATGGAAGACGATTGCCTAAGCTTGGGGCCCGAAACGCCTAGAGTTGAACTGCTGTTCGGCTGACTAGGCTGACCAACGACGCTGGAACCAACAACGCCACCACTGAGGAACGAGAGCACCTTTTCAGACCGACTCAGAATGTGACCCGTCATTCCGCTTGCGAACCCACCCGTGCCACTGACAACGCTCGCTCCGCCAGGTGTAAGACTGCCCGACCGATCCGACGACATGGAAGGCGACGCTGATCTGTCGACTGTCTTGTTTGCCTCGGCAGTCGCGGGCGATGTCTTTGCTGATGCTGGAGAATGCTGCAGTGAGAGGCTGGCTGGTGTTATCGTCCGTGAGATGGGCGATGGCCGTAGTCGATTCGATGAAGGAGTCACCGGTCCGGTGCCGAGCATGTTGTCATTGTGCTCCATGAATGTACTGCGAATCGAGCTCTCACTCAGACCTCGCGGACGCAAAGCGCGATCCAGCAAATTGGAGCTACCAGCACCATCGTTGTCCGAATCATCGTCGCTGCTGTCGTCAAAGACCTGCTGACGAATTGCTCGACCTCGATGAACGCTGATCTCGTCATCATCAACGATCCGAGACAGAGGGCGTTGTCCACGCACAGAGTTCATGGCAGGATGACGGCTCGGTAAGTTATTGTAGGATGGACTGAGCCCACTTCCTTGACCAAGACTGCCAGCAAAGAGCCCAGAGAGGTTCTTGGATTGCACGCGCGAAAGTGACGTGGTCGATCGTCCTGCTTGTGGCCGTGGTCCAGCCTGAAGCCCAGCAATGGGTGAAGTGTGCGCACGAAGAGGACTTGGCTTGGCACCTTCCGCAGCAGAAGCATGCGATCCTTTGACTTCCACAGCCAGATTCGATGAGACAACAGCGGCTGAAGCTCGCGGTGCTAGATGACTTGCGAATCCGCTCGAGACATTTCTGCCAGTCGTGGGACGTCCTTCCTTGCCAGAGCTGGGTGCTGAGGTGCCCGAGTCTGCTGCACTGCCCTGACTTGACAGCGGACCGTGCATACTAGCTGCTGCCGAAGGTGTCAGACTTGGTCCGCCGAGCAGCATTTTGCCTATCCAGTTGACGGCCGAAGGTATCGGAATCAGAGATCGATCCTCCGCAGCACTGGCGCCTAGATGCTCATGCAGCAGCTTGGCAGCACCGCCTGGGTTTAAGTGAATCTCGTTGATGCATAAACGCAGCTTGGCCAACTCGACCAGGATATCCCGAAACACTTTGAGGAGAGCGAAAAACTCCTTGCGTGCGACCAAGCTCTCGCCTAAGACGTCTTTCGAGTGAGATGAGGCGTCATCGCGCATTTGGTTTCGTGTCTCTTGCTCGATCATCTTGCGGAAGTGGTCTCGAAGACCGTCGACGTCGCGTAGGATTGATTGGACAGTAGTGCGCGCCAAGTGTCCGGCGTCTCCAGCAAGATTTTGTCGTTGCAACCGTTTGCTAAGTGTGTCGACATCAGCATTAGATAAGCGGCCAAACACGCGCACAACGTAGTCGAGCAAGTTGCCCAAGAGAGCAGTGCGATGCTCACGCTTGGCCGGGTCAGAATTGAGGAAGTCAGCAGTGATGCGTTCTGTGTCCCGACTCGTCTCACTGGATCGTGAGCTGGCTGTGAAGGCAATGCTCTCGGGATCTTGACTCGCCGTACTGCTGTCCACGGTGTTGGCAAGGGATTGAGCCCGTGCGATGAAGGGTCGGTCATGGTCGTGAGAGTCCAGAGCAGAGGGCACGTCGAAAGAATCGCGTTCTAGCTCACTTGACAATGTATGTTGGCGAGCATGACCACCAGAGCTAAATCTCTGTGACGCTTGCTCGCGAGTGACTGAAGACGCCTGTTGCGATACGATCTCGTCCGGAATGGCAGCTGTGATATAGACTGTGTCGAGGGAAGTTGATGCACGTAGAGTTGCCAATTCTTCGTTGCAGGCGTCGAGGAGACCACGAATGTGAACATTATCCCGCCGCAACGCTTCGTTGTCTTTTGTCAGTGCCTCGAGAGCCTGTCTCGTCTCTGATCCTGTGTTGATCTGTTCATGGGCAGCAGGGAAGGTAGAGCGATCTGGAAGGCTTGGTGAGAGGCGATTGCGCGCTGCCTTCAGAGCATCCTCGTCCACAGTCATACTACCGTTGGACGGCTTACTTTCTGTCTGGCTTTGTGCAAGCTTCAAAGAATCGCTGAGTTGAGACGCTCTGATTTCGAGCTTCTTGCTCTTTGCTTCGGCAGCTGTAGCGCGTTTACGCTCCTCCACAAGCTCCTGCTTGAGGTCTTCGAGCTCTTGATCAAGCGATGTGGCTCTTGCGTCGGCACTGGTCAGCTTGGATTGGCTGGCCTTGAGCTTGTTAAACTGGCCTCTTGCTTCTTCAAGCTCTTTGAGCAGAGCACGATTGCTGCTATCGCCAGCGTCGAGGTTGAGGTTTGCTTGCGCCAATTGACGTTCAAGATTCGAAGTCTCTTTGTAGCTCTTGGTTAGACGGGTCATCAGACCGTCCCGCTGCTGAAGATACTCCTGTGCCTGTTTTTGCAGCTTGGCCTGCATAGCATCATGCCGTTTGAGAAGTGCCTGACCTATTTCGGCGCTGAGACGAAGATCTGCTTCCAGATCTCTCCACTCTTGTCGAGCGCGAAGCGCCTTGGGACAGTCTTCTTGACTGCAACAACACGTACAACGGCTATTCACACCAGACTCGCTCTTCTGGTCCATGCTTTGCCGGCTCGTGCTGCTGGAAAGCGGCCGAGCAAGCGAAGAGTCACTAGCAGATGGTGCGATTTGCGACGATCCTTCTCCCGCCAAGGAGTCCTGATACAAAGTTTGTCGGTTGAGTCTGAACTCGGTGATGATGTTGGTGAAATCCTCAATGGTTTTGGAGTGACGTACACTGTTCTCGATATCATCCATACTGACGCCATCACCAACTGAGAGCATTGATCCTGAGGGGTCAAGCGTAGCTCCATACAGAGAACTGGCGTTTGAGAGGGAGCGTTCTCTAGATGAGCGTGGTGAGCTAGCGACAGAGGAGGTCGACATGGCCAGCGGTGATCCTGGAGGATGAAGGGCGTCACGAGACTCTGGCTCAGTCTCATCTATTGTGTGCGTGGAGACTTTGCGTGAGCCAGAGGAGCCATACGAGGCAAAGCTGGCAGTAGATTGGGCCGAGTAGGTGCGATTGTGGCTTGCAGCTCTACTTGCGCGTCGAGATCTGACGTCAAAGACGCCTAAGCTCTCACCGGAGGGCGAGGTTGCATACTGAGCGAGTAAGGGTGAGGTTGAAAGGTTGCTGGGTGGTAGCCCGGCTGATAAAGGGGTGGCTACATCTGCTGTCGGAGGGTCAAGGGGCGAGGGGCTCGATGCAGCAGGCGAGCAGAGCGAGAGCCGCTTGAGATGTCTTGGAGGCGGAATGGTGGAAAAGCGCAGGTGCTACCGAGACCTGGCTCCTCTGCTAGTCACCTGAGCAGAGAAGAGGACGGCGCGCGTATGGAGAGTGTGCTGGGATCGCTCAAGAGGTGTGGCAGTAATGGTTCAAGGGACACGCTGGCTCGGTCAAATCTCAAATAATTTTGATCCGAGAGAACAACACATGCACATTCTCGCGTTTCTTTTTTTGTTTCGCGATTTGGCCTGTTTGTATTTCACTGCGCTACGCCTTTTTTCCGTCCTCTTGCTTTTGACCTTCGAAGTACTGAGGAAGGAAAGGAAAGAGCTTGGTGTCAGTATGACATACTTGTTCCTTCTGCTGGTAGACAGAACTCACCTTTCCGATCTTGCCCCAGACGTATCGCAATGTTCTGGTGAAGCCCGCGGTATAGACACCTTTGACCGATTGAGACCAAGCCGGACCACGGACTGTCTTGGTGATCATTTGGAGCAGTACCGCGCCAAAGTCCTCCCTTTGGATGGCAGCCTCCCAGAAATCTTGCAAGATTTTTTCGCGCCCAATCTTGGACGGTGTTCTTGGCACTTTGTCCAAGCCCTGCGACAAGGACAGGGCTAGGAAAGCAGGATGCAGATCTGGCTTTGCACTGTAATAGTCTTGAATCTTTTGTCTCAGACATCTTGGTAAGCGTGAGGCGTGTGTTGCCCGCACTGATACTGAGTCGTCTTGCACAATCTTGTATCGATCGTCTCTGGTCTCCTCCACCGACATGGTGCCTATTGTGCGAATCAGAGTCGCGTACAGACGACGAAATTCGTAGCGTTGATTGAGAACTATGTTTCGCACCTTGTTGGCATTCTCGCCTCCGGGCACCACCATCCGAAAGTCGCCCGTGTAGCTTAGCGACGCAATGCGAGTGTACAGCTCCACTTCTGTGAACTCACGTGGCAAGAGCAGCAGGGCTGTTCTCAGAGCTGAGCTCAGATTGACTTGCTGTGCGAGACGTACTCTGGCGTCAGATGTCACAAGTGCTACGGGCTTGTGCATTCTGCCGCTGACGTAGAGAGTGTCCCAGTCCAGTAAGTCCGTACATAGGTCATCAACACTGATCACGCCGTACTTGACCATTTCGTCGTTGAGCTTGATATAGGGATTGTACCAGATTTTCGCTCCTCGCCCTTGAACAAGACTGATGCCGATGCCGCCGAAAAGCCGGCTGAAGGTGGAATAGTGTTTTGGGTGTTGAGGCATGTTCAGTGAATGCCAGTGCTGTGGATGCGTGACAGCAAAGATAAAGTCAATCATCTTCTTCCCCTCCTTGGTCGCTGGTCTTTTGGCATGCTCAGGTCCAGCCTCTGTTTGTGAGAACACGCCGGACCCATACGCAAATGCAAAGCGCACCGGAGTCTCAAACTGTGAAAGGATGCTTCCGAGCCTCTCGCCGGTAGCTTCTGACATGGGCAACACCTGATTGGCGCCAAACTTGGCCGGAAACGAGGGCGGCGGGAATGTTGCATTCGAGAGCGGGCTGGAGGATGACGCATTGTCCCGTGAAACCCTGTTTGGCGTGAGACTGTGTCGACAGGACGAATGAAACGAGCAGGCGAGTATGGTGCCGCTCGGCTTGTACCGCCGCACAAACCAGCCTACAGTCGGCAGTGGAACGCCCATGGCTGTGGCGAGCGGCCCAGGTAGTGCTCAAGAAGAAAATGTCATATTCTCATTGTTCCGCACTAATTTTTAACCGCGATCCGCAAACACTGCCTCCACACATCAATCAGCATCACTAGTGTCTCGAGCGTTACGATCACGCAGTCGACAGCGTCATTCTAATCGAGAACAGGATGGCAAAACACTGCGTCGTTCAAATGAACACTCACACGAGAGCGAAGATGATGATCAATCTGACCGTGCTCGGTCATTGCTTTTGTTGTTGACGTTAATAGCTATGGTGACACTGGGGCCTCTGTAAGTTGATCGTTGTCCTCTTCGTAATCAGTGAACTGCACAACTGGCTGGGATATTGAAGCTGTGCAAGGGTATGAGAAACTAATGTCAGTAGCGTTCTCCGGATTGTCAGGCTGGCTACCTACCTGCACCTTGCGCTCGAAAGCCAACACAGATGACATCTGCATCTTTCAGTCCAGCTTTGCTGACGGTAGCCTTGTCCCGACCTGCGTCCTGGTCGATCGGCATAAAGGTAGTCATTCCATCAACCATGCTGGAATCGCCGCTGGTGCTGCCGGCGACAAAGAGACCGATGTCGTCTGTTGCATCTAAGCCGCTCCAGCCTGGGAACAACTTGCCATCAGAGCTGCTATGCAAAGCTGGCTCCGCTTGTTTAGTCTGCTTTGCTGCAGAGAGGAAGGCTTGCTTGACGTCTAGTAGAGTCGAACTCGGTCTACATGGCACGAACACAGTGGTTTTGTGATACTTGAGTCGTAACACCAGGGCGTCTTTTGACTCGCTCAGCAGCGCCGCCTGTTGCAGCTGCGCCGTTAGTAATTCTGACAGCCAATGTGAATGCACGCTGAGCTGAAACCTACCATAATTGACTTTGTCCAGATACGCCTAGAAGATCTACAAGCACAACTCTGTGACTCCACGAGTGCCTGTCCTAAACAGAAGCGCAGAAATGTAAAAGCGCGGAACTCGGAAGCGCGGAATCGTGTGGGACATGCGCAAGTCTAACACCTGCGCGGAAAAAAATCGGACGATCGGACGTCGGGAGTGTGAGTGGGGCGCGGTGGGCGCTCGGGCTAGCGCGTCTGCAACCCGTGGCGCCCGTGGCACCCCAAGAGCATGCTGTCAATCTAGCTGTGCTTCCCATCAGCTCGAATCGCATGGCCTCAATCAAGCCCGCAATGTGCAACCTGCGATCGTATAAAGAGCAAGTCAAGCATTCTTATCGGCAAGATCCTTTCCACCACCATAGAATTCAAGAACCCCCTGACTTGGTGAGTGGAGAAACGAACCGTGCGCCGGCTACTCCACCTTTTGGCTGCGTCAATTTTTGGCCCGCTCTTGTAGCCGCTGCTGCCGCTGACACCGGGATGACTGATTGACCCCGCTTTTCCCTTTTTACGACATCTCTGTCTCGTAGCATGCTCCGTTCCGCCCGGCCGTTTTCTTCTATACTTGCAAGACATCCGCCGCTCCGGTCTTTGACACCTCGTACTCTGAACATCGCATCTACACGTGCTCTACACGCAACTCAGCCCATCATGTCGCAAATGCCACAGGGAATCGTCAAGGGCGGCAAGGAAAACCTCAAACTTTCCGACCAGTCGCTTTGGCAAAACAAAGCATACATCAATGGATCCTGGGTCAATGCCGACAACAGCTCCACCTTCAAAGTCTTCAACAAGGCTACTGGCGCTGAGCTTGGCACGGTGCCCGACATGGGTAAAGCCGAAACCACGTCTGCTATTAACGCTGCTGACCAAGCCTTCAAGACCTGGTCAAAAACCACAGCCAAGCACCGCCATGACTTGCTCATGAAACTCTTCTATGCCCACCAGGACAACACCGAAGACCTTGCCAAGATCATTGTTGCCGAGAACGGCAAAGCACTCGCCGAGGCAAAGGGCGAGATCACTTACTCCAACGGCTTCCTCGAATGGTTTGCCGAAGAGTCTCTGCGAACGTATGGCCATGTCGCGCCCTCTCCACTTCCAGGTATTCGAAATGTGGTTCAGATGCAGCCCATCGGTGTTGCTGGCCTCATCACTCCCTGGAACTTCCCCGCAGCCATGATCACCCGTAAAGCCGCACCGGCTTTAGCAGCTGGCTGCACCATTGTCATCAAGGCTCCTGCCGAGACTCCCTTCTCTGCACTCGCTTTTGCTCACCTGGCCGAGAAGGTGGGTTTCCCTAAAGGCACAATCAACGTCATCACTTGTGCCAAGGGCGACAATGAAGCTGCGGTCGGCAAGGAGCTGTGTGAGAATCCCAATGTTCGCAAGATCTCCTTTACCGGCTCCACCCGTGTCGGCAAGATCCTCATGTCTCAGTCTTCTTCGACGCTCAAGAAGCTTTCCATGGAGTTGGGCGGCAATGCGCCCTTCATCGTCTTTGAAGACGCTGATCTGGACAAAGCTGTCGACGGTGCTATTGCCTGCAAGTTCAGGGGCTCAGGTCAAACCTGCATCTGCGCCAATCGAATCTATGTTCACGCCAGTATCAAGGAAGAATTCCTCAAGAAGTTCACCGCCAAGGTCGAAAAGTTCAAGGTCGGCTACGGCATGGACGAGGGTGTCACCCATGGACCTTTGGTCAGTGAAGTCGGCCTGAAGAAGGTCGAGGAACATGTCAACGAATCGGTCAAGGGCGGTGCAAAGGTGGTCACTGGCGGCAAGCGCGGTGAAGGACTCTTCTTCCAGCCGACTGTCCTTATCGACCTGCCCGACAACGTCCCTACCGATCGCGAAGAGACTTTCGGCCCTCTGGCTGCGGTCTACTCTTTCACGTCGGAGGAGGAGGTGGTCAAGAAGGCCAACAATGTCGACGTTGGTCTGGCCGGCTACTTCTTCTCCAGCGATGTCGCTCGATGCTGGCGAGTAGCTGAGGAGCTGCAGGTGGGAATGGTCGGCATCAACACCGGTCTCATCTCGCAAAGCGTTGTGCCCTTCGGCGGTGTTCACGAGTCTGGCTTCGGTCGTGAGGGCGGCAAGACTGGTATCGACGAGTACATGGTCCAGAAACTCATGGTCTTTGGCGGCGTCAACTAATGCAATCTCAGTTCACACCTACTAGCAGCACCCAAAAAAGAATTGTCCGATACACCCCAGTGCGTGAATTTGATCAGATGAACCAGCCATCGAGAGAGGCGAGAATGGGACGATATTCGACCAGGTGGCAGCCGAAGCCGATCTTGTCTGAGCGTGGCTTGCTGGTTTCACCTGCATCGTTGCGGTACATATTGAGCACTGTCGAGGTCTCTTGCGATGCTTCGGGCAGGTCGAGCGCGATTTTGTACCACCCACCGGACGTCGTCATGGCCAGCAGGCGCAGGCGTTGATCAGGGGACTGTCCTGCATCGCTCACCACAGAATTGTGGTGCACGTCTGAAGCTTTGTTCTTGCGAGAGGAACCTGATGCAGAACGCGGATTCGTATTAGGTGTGGTGCTGCTCGGCGTTGGGGCTACTGTCTCGATGATCCAGCAAAGAAAGATAGTCTCGTCGACGCCCGCCTCGCCCTTGCGAACATCGCCGACCCGGCCTCGCATCTGTGCCCATGCGCCTTCCGTTGACTTTTCCGTCCCAAAGGGAGCATCAAACGCGCCAGCGACTGCATGCGAGGATCCGTGTTCCCCCGCACCGGCTCGACGAGAATTGGACGAGAAGCTCTTGAGCGGGATGCGGAACTGGGCAGTGCTCCATTCCGAGCTAAAGTACTGGGGCAGCATTGACGGCGGAATCTGTCCTGCCAGATTGCTCAGCACGGACGGCAGATAGTTGGAGGATCCACTGGCAGAGCGTGAAGCACTGGACCCAATCGAGGCACTGCTTCTTGCTTCGCTCTGGCTCTGAGTTGGCGGAGAAATGGAAGGCGAAGACGTTTCCGAGAGGCCAAAGATGTGGATGGTGCCCTTGTCGCTGGCTACAGCCACAGCTGAATCGTTGGGCGCAAAGGCAATACTGAGAATACTGGCCGGGTCAGTACCTCGACGAAGCTCACGAATCAGTGTGGCCCCAAACCCTGTCCTTCCTGGCTTGCTGACGTTGGTGCCATGAGCAGAAAACGTTTGTGATGAAGGCGGAGGCGCACTAGACATGTTTGTAGACCACACGCGCACGAGGGTGCCCTTACTCGACGCTGTAGCTAGCATTCTTCCATCTGGACTGAGAGCCATTGCGGCCAAGGACGATTTGTGCGCGACAATTATGGTCGCGGCTCCAATGCTGGCTGAGAGCAATTTACGGCCTAGTGGCTTGACTCGCAGAATCTGTACGTGGCCTTTCTGCTTTCCCGGAACAATTACAATGACGGCATTGTCGCGCTTTGCACTCGAAGAACTTTGGCAAGGCGCAATTGCCCCGAGCCCTTTGGGATTTTTGTACGTCTGAACGGACGCACGTTTTGTGATGCTCCACGAAGTATCGCGCAGCTCAAGGAGTGTCTCGGATTTCATGTGATTGAGCTCGAAGATGACAGCCTTTGTTGATAGAACAACTACCATGACGATGGCAGCAGTACCAGAAGCACCGTTGATAGACCTTACATGAACGCCTCGCACGATTTCGTTGAACTCGAGCTCGGCCACTTCCCTGCCGTTTGGAGCTCTTTGCGGCAATCGCGTTGTCGACTGTGTATCAATAGATGCCAAGCTAGAGACAGAACGTTGTATGATGGGCGGCATTGAGGGCAGGCGCTGGAACGAGTCCCGAACAGCCTGAGGAGGCTCTATATGCGACCTCACAAAGGCGCTGTGGGACAGATCTTGTGGTATCGTCTTCAAGTTGCTCTCCACTTCGGCGAAGACTGAGGTGGCAGGCTCGTCTGAAGCAAAAGGATCGTCGAGGTTCGCCGAGCTGGCCGATATGGAGAAAGACGACTCCGCCAAATCAAGCTCCGGACTGCCGGATTCAGTGAAAGTGCTCTGTTCAAGTCCATGAGCAGCTGGGTTGGGCATAGCATGCATGCGTCCAATGCCTATAGAGCTCGCGCCAAGGCTCATTCCCACTTCAGAGGAGCTACTTGCATTGATGGCGTCGAAATCATCCTCGCGATCCACAAGAGAGGAGCGTGAGAATCTCAGACTGTCAGCAGGAGATGGAGATCGCGACTCGTCGCGTTGTATACGTGCGTCGCTTGCATCAACTTTTGAAGTTGAAACATGGGCAGGCTCTCGACCATAAGCTTCAAACTCGGACCCAGCTGAGAACAGAGTCGAGTGGGAGCTTCTGCTCAATGCATTGGTATCACAGATGTGCTCTACCGCCTTGCCTTTGGAGGATGATACTGGTGGTACAAATGAGTTTGCAGCTTCGTCCCACAGTACCACCTTGTTCGGAGCAAATTTGGGCACTCGTCCGCCTCCAACGAGGACTAGTAAGGATGTATCCTCGACGGGTATAGCTCGCGAGAGTCCGCCTTGAGCTAGGGGCCATGTCTTTCTAGCCACCAGCTTGAGAGGGTCAGTCTGAGCCACGAGGAATCCGTTGGAAGTAGCGCATGATACGATTGAAGGCTGTGAGAGCTTCGAGTTGTGCGCAGCAGAAGAGGTGGCTGAGCTGAAGCTTGCATGTGTAAAAAGCGGGGCCGATGCATGAGATTCAATCGTATGTCGAGGCAAGTGCATAGCTGTGAGAGTTACTTGCGACCTGTCACTTGAGGCGGTCGAGCTCTGTGAGAAGCTCAACAAGGGAAGCGGGTCGACGCCAGCGGCCACGCAATGCGGCTGCAGGTGTTTAGTCGAGGAGGAGCAAGCACCCGAGGCCGGCCCGAGGACCCTTGATTTTGCAAAGCCATCGGGCGATCGGGCATCGGGAAATTTTGAGCGTGTTAGAGCTGTAAGTTTCACTCTTTTCCGTAATTTCCGTACTTCCGTACTTGTACTTTCCGTACTTGTGTCCATCCTGGCATACTTCTGTCGCTTTGCTTGACGACGTGAGTTTGTGTCATCGTCCAGATCAATCATGGGCAAGCACTACTGTGGTAAGTATTGCGCTGCTCTGGTAAGCCACTGGGCTCAAGTTGCTGATATGCTGTGTCCTTCTTCCTACAGACTACTGCGATGTCTTCCTAACGCACGATTCCGTATCAGGTATGTACCTTTACTCTTCAGATAATTGCCTTTCATTGCTGACCGAAACTCTTCCCTCGCAGTCCGCAAAGCGCACAACAGCGGACGCAATCATCTGCAGAACGTCCGGGAATACTACCAGTGTACGTACGCCCTGCGAGCTCTCGAGGGATACTGATTGCTAATGCACCTTCGGTTTGTCGCACAGCTCTCGATCCGGCACAGGTACAACAAGTAATTGACACACTGGCTCGCGAGTATAGTAGAAGGCGCATAGAGATGCCAAGAGATTTACTGCAGCCGGCAGGATCGTCTTTCATGACCTTTGGCGCCGGTCCACTCAGCGGCTCTTCAGATCGAGGTAAGTCACATTTTCAAGGTGTCGTTGCCTCAATATGTGCTGACAACGTTGTGGTCATCGACAGCTTTCAGCTCGAGAAGCGGTCCTCCACCAATGCAGTCGGGTCCGCCTAGTGCTGCGGGAGGATACCCGAGATACGGTCCTCCAAGGACAGATGGCGCCGGACCGCCGCCCAACTACTCACGACCCCCACCTCCTGGCCCTTACTCACGTCCGCCCCCGCCTCTCGTTGCACAAGGCGGCGGAGCATATCGCGGTCCTCCTCCCGGCTACGCCTCTGGCCCTCCCGCACCGTATGGATCTGCGTCTCCATCCCACCCGCTTCCCAACATGATGGGCCACAACGCTCAATCATATCCACCCCCTCGCTCAGGATACGGCCCACGTTAATAGCATAGAGCGAATGCCTTCCTAATGAACATGTACTTGTATTCCGGACAACCTAGGCTTGTAAAGGCGCTGAAAACAGAGCGTACGTCACAGGGACAGGTAGCCAATGGCAGCCGCAGCTGCAGCTGCGCCCCCGCTTTGAATGGCGTTGGCTTGATCCATATCGCCAGCGTAGAAGCTCATAACAGACACGATGATGTCCACCGCCTCAGTGGCGGCAGCCAGCGCAATCGCGGTCCGGTTAGCTGTGCTTCCTCGTCGCGTGAACATCATCGTAATGCCGAAGGCCAAGTTGCGTACTCCGATCAAACGCGACATGTGACGCGTTGAGGCTGTAATGGCGGTCATGGAGAAGGCGGTGCATGTCTCCTGCGGGAAAAAGGTCAAACCGATACCAGGCAGAGTGATCATGGCGAGGAAGACGACATAGATGGCTGCAGACATGGCGTAGGGGCGTCGGTGGTAAGTCGTGGTAGTGAGAAGAAGGCAGCTCGGCAATTTGCTGAGTTTGCTATGCGTGTTCTTTCCCGCCTTGGCAGCACAACACTTTTCATGCAGAGCTCATCTTGGGCTTCCTACCTGCGACAAGCTAAGAGAACTATCCATGGCTTTCACAGACCACATCTCATAGATGTACTACGCGTTTCAAGGCCTACAACGAGAAGCATGCTAGCGCTATCAGTGAGAGGAGTCTTGCACTTAGACTCTTTCAAAGACTGGCATGTCTTCAATGGGAGCAAGAGCAGTGATGGTCTGTCCGCCCTCTATGATCTCTGTCAATGCCGGCGATGTCTTTTCCAGACTCCATTGAAAGCGGCGCCACTTGGCTCCTTGCGGCAAGTAGACACTTCGCTTTCGGCACCCATCTTGCAGAATGGGCGCGACGAGGTATCGATCTCCATACATGTATTCGTCTTCTACAAACCACGCTCGCTGGTCAGAGGGAAATTCATAGAACAAGGTCCGAATGACAGGATCACCCTTGTTATGCGCCTGCTCCATGAGGTGGCGTGTGTACGGCCGGAGCTCCTCTCGCAGGAAAATGTATTTCTTGAGGATTTCGTACGCTTCCGGGCCGTAGCTCCATACTTCGTTTGCTGCGCCGCTACGGCATTCCGCTCCTCCCGTTGTTCCATGTTGTGGCTGTCGAGGCTCACGGTCTCCATGTAAGCGCATGACTGGACAAAATGCGCCCCATTGGAACCACCGTACAAACAATTCCCGGAATTTGGGATCATTCGGGTCGCCGCCATGGAACCCGCCAATGTCGGTCGTCCACCAAGGGATGCCAGCAAGTCCCATATTGAGACCAGCACAGAGCTGATTTCGCAGACTGCCCCAAGAAGAAGCAATGTCTCCACTCCACACCAGAGTTCCATAACGCTGCGATCCTGCCCACGCACATCGCAGCAAGTTGACAATGTTGGTCTGTCCCTCTTTCTCTTGACCCTCATAGAAGCATCGCGCATAGGCTCGAGGGTACTCGTTTCCGACCATGAGCAAAGGACCTTGAAAGTACCGGTAGTTGTCAAAATGGTACTTGATATACTCAGGCTCGGCTTCGTCGAGCCAGAACGTCTTGATGCCCAGATCATAGTAATTCTTCTTAATGATGCCCCAAACGTGCTTTCGTGCCTCTGGATTGGTGAAGTCAACGTACTGACATCGACCACAGAAGTCAAACTGCATGGCTGCGCCTCGTTCCGTCTGAACCAGATGGCCAGCTTCACGCAGAGTCTCGAAATTTTCTGAACGCTCATCGCACGTAGGCCATATGCTGACCATGACGTGGATGCCCATTTGGTCAAGCTCTTCGACCATGGCTTTGGGATCCGGCCAGTAGACTGGGTCGAATTTCCACTCACCCTGGTACGGCCAGTGGAAGAAATCAACCACGATCACATCCATCGGCAAGCCCAGGCTGCGATGCTTTCGAGCAACAGTCAAGACCTCTTCCTGCGTCTGATATCGCAGCTTGCACTGCCAAAATCCGAGTCCGTACTCAGGCATCATGGGTGTGTGACCAGATACATTGGCATACGCTTGCTGGATCTCCTTTGGACTTTCGCCCGCTACCACCCAGTAGTCGAGCTGAGTTGTGCACTTGGCCTCAAAAGATATGACGTTCTTGCCAAAGACTGCTCGTCCGACAGAAGGATTGTTCCATAGGAGGCCATAACCTCGGCTAGATGTAGCGAAAGGCACACTAGCTTGCGAATTGCGCTGTGCCAATTCGATGTCTGTGCCATGCAGGTTGAGGAACGGTTGCTGATACTGGCCCATCCCATAGATCCTTTCATCAGGATCTTGGCATTCGAATCGTGCTGTAAGGTGGAAGTGTCCACCAGAGATGCCAGTGAATTCTCGAGCATCGATCATGATGGCACTACACTTGGGATCGAGCAAGTCATCGCGGTTGCGATGATACTCCTCGAGCAGAATGGTGCCACTAGAGTCAGTAATCACCAATTTGCCTCTTTCAGACAAGGTAGCACAGATACGACCGTTCGAGAGTCTCGCACCTTCGACGCGTTCGACTTGCACATCATGAGCATCCGGACGGCTCACGAGAGCCCAGTCATTAGTGTCGAAGCCTGCGGTAGGCGTTGACCTGACACGAATAGCGTTCGGACCCCAGGCTTCGATTCGCAATTGCTCTGCGCCATTTCGATACAGAATCGCATCCTTCTGAACGATCAGTACCATGGTGGATGGTGAACTGGATGCAGCAAAGCCGGGCGTGCCCGGAGCTGACCCAACGTTGTCCCGCGCAGGTCGCCGGTCAGATAAGTGCTGTGGGTAATGCGGGGTCAACCGCTCTCGGCAATCTCAGCACCTGCGGGTATCTGACATATGCTTCACCACTCTGACCGTGACTTGCACTTTAGTGGACTGCACGTTTACAGTGGAGCCCCATGTTGTTGCAGTCTTGAAGCAAAAAGAAGAACGTGGTGCGTGGAGTGCTGGTTAGAGCTAGAAGGCCAAATTGAACCACCATCAACGTGAAAGGCTGATCAAATGGTGTTGGTTAATGTGGGTATCAAAATGGAAACAAACAAAAAAGTGTCCGGACAGCCGGAATCGAACCGGCGACCTATGGTGGACTTCCGTTAAATACCGGATTAGGGTTGCCATTACAAACCATCGCTACTTCCAACTGAGCTATGTCCGGTACGGTAGTGAAAGGTGTGCCAGGTAAGAAATATATACTGGGAGCAAATTTCCAAGACCTTGCAGCTTTGATTGCGACTCTTGCAATCACGGAGGTACCAGTAGCCCGCTTTGAACAGGACGACTATTTTGCTCACAGTTGGAGGGCGACCATGCAAAGAAGGAGAGGGATTCCAGCCGAGCCTCTGCAACATTCAAGGTCGGGCCCGTCGAAGATTCCACAATAGAAGACGAACATTCTGCCGGCACCGGTGAAAGTTCGGTGTCTAGTGAGTTCGCGCAGCAGACTCTAGTCTCTTGTCAAAGCTCGTTCTGCCCGTCAAAAGGCTTCTGACTAGATCTGACTCCTGGCTGCGCATGTGAGAGTATTGTCTTGCCGCGGCGAATGGATAAACTGCGCTGGAAAACCGTTGGGGGAATGCACAGCGTTTATGCCAGAACGATCAAGGTACGGCGAATTTCGGTACTTTGCTGCCGGCAGAGTTTGCGAACATATGCATCACTACTGCTTGCCGTTCAGACGCCGGCTTCTGGCGTTGACAGAGGGCGCATCTTGCGCCTGCTCAGGGCGGACGATAGACACGGTCAGGCGCGCTCGGGAAGGGGCCGAGGAACGACAACTGCCACATGGGTCGGACACGTTCGGTAAGCAAATCATGAATCTGCAATTTGGACGTTTTCTCTCTCGCGTAAGCAAGTCAAGGCAGCCGAAACAGCTCGTGTACCTGGTCAACGCCCACACGTTTCCGCTGCGCGCTTACTTGTGCATTGCTGACCGCTGCGACTTCGTCATGGAGAGCAGAAAAGCCATGAAGCCACTGTTCGGCACCGTAACCGAGCACCGCAGCGTACGCGCCGATGGCTCACAACACCGACGATGCGTTCGGGCCAATTGAAAAGACAGGTGAATCGACACCCAAGGAGGCTCCGACAGCCGGAGAGGACAACTAATTGAACTCATGTTCCAGTTGCCGGCAGCCAACACTTGCGCGTCTTAACAGGCATGACAGCATGGTTCGGGACGATAAGCATGAGTTCAACCCGCAATTGCCAGGAACACACAAATTCGGCAGTTTGTATTCGGCCACGTTCATACTCCGCAAGTGAAAACTTCAAAACCCACGTTCAGGCCTGCTACTATGACGACGGATGCAGCGGACGTACTCAAAATCGTTAGTACTGTTTACACTACGGTGTTTGCTGAAACAATGAACGGATGCACGATGATTTGCATCTGCAATTGCCGTAGCATGGTTGCATGGGTAGTTCGTCCGCCGCAATTGCTGTCGCTCAACTTGGAATTAGCCCACAGCACATTTCTATTGCCGTTATGGCTTGATAGCTACTTGGCAAATGTACTTGGCCCATTCATACGCCGTGATGGACATAGATGATGGGTGTACCTGTGGTACTGAGCAAGTCCCCAACTCGGCAAAAACCAAGTTCCGCTCTGCTCCCACCGCCCCTTTACTCGTATTCCGGCTGCCGCTTGCTCATTCGGATCCACTATTCCGTTGACAGCGAAAGCAAAGCCCGTCGGCCTCTGTCACAATAGAAAAATCTGCTCGGTTCCATTCTCCCTCGACTTTCCTTAAAAGTTGCTGATATCGTCATTCAGAGACACGCTATCTTCCCCTAAACAACATCTCCTTCGCTACCGCTGCCCAGCACGAACGTCCCCTCCTCCGCTTCCTGCTCGTCACTTCACACAGCACTCGCTTCATCCTCTACCCGACATACTCTCAATGATGATGGCACGCCCAATGGACCTTGGCAACAACATGCCTACTACATCCTCTTCTATGGCTCCTACGCTACCTCCTTCGCTCACACTCGATCAAAGCTGTCGGACCGAGGCGTCCTTCTCGAATCAATACGCCTCGTCCTCTTCCATGCTACCACCTGCGCCAAGTGCACCACGCTTCGTTGTGCTAGTCGTCGATGATAACGCCATCAACCGCAAGGTGCTTAGCATTCCCCTCCGCAAACAAGGAATCGAGGTTGTCGAAGCTGAAAACGGTCTCCAGGCGGTGGAAGCATACGCCCTCATCCGGCCATCTCTAGTGCTTATGGACATCTCGATGCCGATCATGGATGGGTTCGAAGCCACCCGGCAGATTCGCAGTTTCGAGATGGCCTCTGCAATTCAGAGCGATGGCATGAACCCATTGCAAACAGCTTCCAGAGCCCGAATTGTGGCAGCGACAACACACTCGTCCGATCAAGACTACCAAGAAGGTCAGGACGCAGGCATGGATGACTGGCTCCTCAAGCCCATCCGTCCATCAGTCCTCGTCAAGGACATTCTTGAATTCAAGAACATGCACCAGTCCCAGTACCAATGATTCCATCTCACCGCATTGCATTTTCCCCACTACTTTACTTCCCCACTCCCTTAATTATCTACTCTGTCTACTACCTGCATCTGTATTTGTACCCGTGCTACAGCACACTATCAATCCTTCTTTCTCGTCTCTTTGCGCTTGCTCACGGTCCAGTTCTGTCTGAGATTATCTGTATTACAAGAAAGATGCAAGTTCCACACGCGAAAGACGCCGGGGATGAGACAATTCGTTCATGCGTCGTTGAAGCGCAGGATGAAGTTGACGGCGACTGCGATCAGTAGCATGATGGAAAGCACTGTGGGGCCCAGTCGGTCATCGTATGGACCTGAACCTCTGTTGCGGATCGCACTCGCTCGCCAATGATACGTCACCAATGCGTACACCATGATGGCCATTGCTGTGAACAGTAAGATGGGTCAGTAGGTGTCTCCACCTTGAATTGCGCCCAGCTGTCGAGACACGCGTCTACCAAGCAGGTGTAGCACTTGTCTGCGACCATGCGGCCATCTTTTTCAAAGAGAAGTGTTACTTACCAACAAAGCTGAACATGGCTGCAGAGACTCGTCCGATCTTGTCACCAAAGTTGAGCAGACCAGCGGCCAACGCCGACAAGGTAACGGTGAAATTGAGCCATGACAAGACTGATCAGTCGTACAAGACATGAAGTATGTCAGTACGGCAAGCTATGTGGGCGTTGTACGCGCTGAGCAACCTACAAGTTCGTTCATTGGCGAAAAAGACTTTAGGTTCAACGCGGACGGGCAGAGCAATGCGCTTGCCTGCAGTTCGTTGCAGAAGAGGCTGGGTCGACATCTTTGCACTGAAGGTGTATGCGATACCGGCAAATCAATGAGAACGTTACAACCCAGGCCGGATGCTTCGTATGGCGGGACGAAGTAAGAGGTGTAGCGTGGTATAAAGGCAAGTGACGATCAGCAGATAGCGGCACGGGCCAAAACTGCACTACTAGGCCAGCCATGCAGCAAAACAGCAAAACGCCAAAATAAAAAGTTTGGCTCTGACCGGCCATGCTGCTCACGCCAGTACGATCCAATTAGACTCACTCTCACAGTCTGCGGCTGCATTCTGCGCTCCTCCAAGAACTCCTATGACTGGTCCGCAGATCTTCCTCCATTTTGTTCCGTCTCTGCTCAGATTGCCTGCACGGCGCGGATTCGAAAAGGTTTAAAGCGCACGTGCGCTCACTGCATATCCGTTTCCATCTCAGATTTTTTTTCTCGTCCGAGACAACAGATCGACGCCTTGAAGAGAAGTTTCAGGGATCGCTCATAGGAAGATGCTATAGACGCCGTTGGATGTCATCTGACAAACTAAGACACTGTTCGATACGAAGACGGGGTCACTGCACTCTCACGTCCGCGCCTAAGGGTTGGAAGATTTCTTTTCATGATGGGGCTTCTATATACATCGGGAAGCATGCACCACAGAGGTAGTGCGGTAGTGGACACGCTGAGTCGGGGCAGTACGTGGAGACAGATTTGTGCTGATCCTCTTATTTGTCTTCCTTGTCTCCGTCCTTCTTGTCGCCCTTGCCCTCATCCTTTGCGCCTTCCTGATCTTTCTTCTTGTCCTCTTCTTGCTTCTTCTTCTTTTCTTCTTCCTCTTTCTTCTTCTTTTCGGCCTCCTCCCTTTCCTGCTCCTTTCGCTCTTCTTCCTTGCGCTTCTCGTTTCCGATGAGAACGTAGCTGTCGCCCTCTGCACCAGCGCTTGTCGCCTCTACGTCACCTCCGACCTTATCTTTGGTAATGATACCGCCCTTGTTACCCTCCGCGCTTTGTTTGAGCAGCTTCATGCGAGTGGGGCCGTCGGCCTTGACTTCCTCCTCCAGCTTGCTAGCGGTTGTCAGCATGGTACTTCGGCTTCCGGGGGCGTAATAGTTGGTTCCGGCTAGCGTTGCAATGATGCTGGAACCTACGCCCAGCGTCAACCAGAAGCGGTAGGTCGAGTACCATTGCGGCACCCATCCCGCAGTGGTGGCTCGCAGGTCAGCGAACCAGACAGCAACGAACGCGGCCCACTGAGCGATGAGGGCCATCTGCGGTGCGAGAAGTAGGGTTGGCCAGCCCAACACCAGTGGCATCACGCCAAGTGCGTATCTCCGGTTGCCGATCTGGCCGCCGTACTTGGAAAATTCGAAGCCCCAGTGAATGGCGCCCAAGAATGAAAGTAGAACAGCGCCGAAGCCGGCCTGGATGTTTTGTGCGTGTAGGAGCAGAGCACTCGCTGTTTCGACGTCCATACCTTTCTCAATGCCCATTGACACTAGATGCTCTTTACGCGCAAGCCAGATGGAAGCGCCAGCCGTGCTGATGTATGGAATTACTCCAGCAGCACCCCATAGCAGGGCCGGCTGTGGTACCGCCTGTGCCATCTCGGATGTAATCGTTCGAGCGTCCTTCAGGATTTCTGCAGCACCAGATGGGCCGCTGGAATCGTTGTCTGAGCTTGGGCTCTTGTCTTTACCGTCACCCTTTTCACCACCTGCAATCGATGATTCCAAACTGGATCGAATACCGGCAACCTCTTCCTTGATGTTTTGCTTTGCATGAGACCAGGAGTCTGACGCAGGCTTGCCGGTCTGAGGGTTTGCCGCCAATCTCGATACCGAAGTGTGAAGGATTCGAGCGCGGATCGGAGATACCATGGCGGGTTGCCTGAGAGAAGCTGCTGACCTTCTCATCGAGGCCGACAGTAGGTTTCGTGACATTGGTGGAATCATGGCTTGACTGAAGCTGCAACGAAGATGAGAGAATTGTAGACAGAGTCAATCCTCTGTAAGGTGATTGAGAACGCCCGGGGAAATCGTGTCACGTCTCGTGGAGCGACCATGATTCACGATGGCCATACGTCACTTGACATACTCCATCTGAACCGTGCATGCAGTCCCATATCTCTAACAGTCATCGGGCAATCATTCCCGATCAATCGCGGACAATTTTCGATTCTCCACACCGGATGATTCTGACAGCCGTTCCTGTGCAAAACGACCTTACTTCAGCTCTCGTTGCGAACAGCG
Organism: Farysia itapuensis; assembly: GCA_023212645.1. Taxonomy (NCBI): domain Eukaryota; kingdom Fungi; phylum Basidiomycota; class Ustilaginomycetes; order Ustilaginales; family Ustilaginaceae; genus Farysia; species Farysia itapuensis. The sequence goes on along the minus strand of JALBYC010000030.1, from coordinate 116,825 downwards.
AATCAGCATACAACTCAACATGCAGTACGCCAGACACATGCTGAGGCAAGCCGTGAGGCTCGGTCGTTCACGCCAGATGTCGACGCAACCCCCAAAGCAGTCAATCAGTTTCGTTGACCTGGCTCACAGAACTGCCGTTACAGGGCTCCTCGGACTTGGCGTAGGTATTCATCCCCGGTCTAGCAGCTTACATGCCAGATTGACCGTTTGCTGAACTACTTCTCGACGCAGATCTGGGGACTTTGGCACAGTGCAGCGGTATGGAAAAGCCGCAGAGGTGGTGATCTGGTAAGTCACGTACTCCTATAGAATGTGACTCTATGTCTCAGTACTGAACGAGTAACGATGATATACAGAAGATAATCTCAACAGGAGAGCATCCAAACGCGGCGAACGAAGCACAGCAACTGTTGCAGCAACAAGATCCGTATCCCATCACGAACGACCCTTCTCACGAGCCTGGTCGCAATGTGTAAGGAACTTCCCCCATTCTCTGGCGGCACAGGCTAGCATGCTCAGAGTTCTGTAGCAAGACACATGGTCGCATAAGCATTCGTAGCACTTGAACGATGCCAGGTTTGGCCTCGTCGGCATGTAGACCTTTTAACCGACGAACGTCGAACGTTGTGCATCGTGTGATTGTGCTTCAGGCTTTCGCGCTTCGCGCTAGAATTATAGAATTGAAAAAATAGAGTGGCATGTTAGACTGCTGACACACCGGGAAGAAGCTGCAGAAGCTGAAATTTCGACGCTGCACGACTGCGTGAATGTGAGCCGGCTATATGTTCTCGTGAACGCCGACGTGCTCGGCATGTTCTTGTTACCTACGACTATCTCGTTCAATGCGGTAGATGCGCCTTCCCGTTCAGGTGTTTCTCGGACTGTCAAGACTGTTTCCCGTAACTCCAAAGCTGTCCAGCGATCGTGCCTCATACCTAAAGTGTCGACACCAGACTTCCACGTTAATCATGACGGACGCCGGCAAACGCCGCCTTGGTGCCATTGGCCGGCATATCCAGCCATCAGCACCTTTGTCAACCTCCGCTGCTTCGTCCGCTCCTAGACGTATAGATGCTCCAGACTTTGAAGATAAACGAGAAAAACTTGGCACTTTTACCCTTGGTCCCAACGTGACCATCCCGGTGTTTAAACCTGAGCACCCCACGCGATTGCCATCCGACAGACTTCTGCTTAATCTCGATGATCCCATCACTCTCGAGCATCTCGAATTTCTTGGCAAAAAGTGGCAGCTTGGACAGGACGTCTTTCTGCTATCTGCTCCTGGCCCGTACGCCCGTCGCCTCACGTTGACATTCGCCGCCTTGCTGCAACTTCCGTACGAGTACGTCTCCTTTCATCGAGATGTAGGAGAGGCAGAGTTACTACAGACACGGAGTCTGTCTGCAGGGGGCAATCTTGTCTTTCAGGATGGTCCCGTAATCAGAGCGATGAAGAATGGGCACCTTTTGATCCTCGAAGGCGTCGAAAAGGCCGAGCGTGGAGTTACGCCCATCATCAACAATATCCTCGAAAACAGAGAGCAGAACTTAGCGGATGGACGACATCTGATTCCAGCCGACAAGCTCATGTCTTTCCGTCGAGAGGAAGAGGCAAGTAGTGATGGACTGGTCTTCGAAAGTCGATTCATCCCCGTACATCCCAACTTTCGCGTCATTGCCACTGGCGTACCAGTCCCACCTTACAAGGGTCACCCTTTGGATCCACCTTTCCGCTCCCGCTTTCAAGCGAGATGGATTGAGGGGTCTGTTCAATCCACAGTTCCTCTACCCGAAAATCTCTCGCCCCAGGCTCAGGAGCTGCGCTCTCGATGGTCGCAGTGGACTGCGCTCCTCCGCTATCACACCACACTAGCGCAGGGTAACGACGTGATTCCTCCTACATCCCGCCTACCCAATCTGCCAACGACCGCACTTCCTCTGCTCACCGATATTGTTAGTGCATTCCCGCCATTAGCTGCCCTTCCAGACCTCGAGTTTGACGAGGAGCAACCGATCGTGCCAAAATGGCCCAAGGAGGTCAAAGAGGCGCCCAAGGAGACTGCAATTTCGGCCTCTACAATGGCGCTTCTCAGCTCCGCCTATCCGCAAATTTATGCTCTGGATGAAGAGAAGCGCAAGACTCTGACGTCGCTCCTTCATCAGCTGACCATCCACGATAACCTTGGCGAGTCTGCTGGACCGGACACGCTAGCAGCAACGGGCTTCATGGGCTTCATCGTTGACAACATTGAACGTGTCGACGAGCAGAGAGCCAAGATCACGTTCGTGCACGTGAGTGACGAGGGGACTAGTGTAGTACTTGAGGCGCCCTGTGGCCCTCTTACACTTTCGCCCGTACCGCGACTTGGCGACTCTACATTCCAAGGGGCACAGGTCCTTGTCACACCTCGAGTGCTTTCCATTTACTCTCGCCTTCTTCAACTGCACGCACTGGGAAGAGACATTTGCCTTGTTCCCGCGACCAAGGCGGTGGGTGCTTCAGATCCAGCGGCTGCATCAGCGCACCAGGCCTCGTCGTCAACGACAACTTGCATCTCGCTCATGGCAGCCACCCTCGGCTATGCATTCGAGTCCGTCTGGCTGTGGAAAGACTTGGGCGGAGGCGAGCTGCTGATGCGACGCTCCACGGCCGAAGACGGGTCCACCACGTGGGAACCAGCTCCTCTTGTTCGGGGAGCCATGCAGGGCAAACTGGTTCACCTCGCCGGCGTCGATGTTCTGGGTCCTACCTTGGGAAGTTTATCTCGTTTACTTCAGGACCGAGAGCTCGAACTGTGGCACGGCGCGAGAATGACTGAAGAGCCCGTCGTGACTTCAACGTCCGCTTCACCAATCACGAGCTTGGACAAGGTTGGCGTAGAGCAGATTGTGCCGATTAAGTCAACGTTCCGAGTAGTTGCTACGGCACCTAAAGCCACTGGGTGGCTAGATGAAGAGGCCAGTACAATGTTTGCAGTCTGCACCACAAGAGCCATGGACGAAGACGAAGAGCGACACATTGTGCTTACCAGGGTCGGCTTACATACCGAGACGCCCGAGATCAAGCACATGTTGGACTTTGTCAACAGGTACAGAGCCCTGAGCGCAGATCCCAATCTGGGACTGTCCAAGTCTCGCCGGCTGGGCACAAGACAAGTGATCCGCATGGCTGCAAGACTTGTACAATGGCAGGACCAAGATTGCGACCTGCACGCCCTCATTTGGCGCACATTACTCGTCGATTTCCTGCCAATCACTGTCAGAGAGGTGATTTCCAATCTGTTGCAAGACTGTGGCATTCACAAGCCCGGCACAGAAGGTGCATTCCAATATGTGCCTCGACTCTGGATGGGCGATCCGATGATCGTGTCCGGTGAGAACGGTGGTGCAGGTAATTTGACATTCAGCGTGTCCGATGGCTCTGATAGAAAGTACGAAGTACGAAGTATACCTCGCTACAACTATGCCCGCCTCGATCCGGATGGCAAGACTTTGATACCGGATCTCGGCGGCAGCTTCTACAACAACGCTCAGCAATCTTCGCTCATCTGCTCGTTTGCACAGGATTTGGAGGTGCTAAACGAGCATCTTTTGCTAATGGGGTCGCAAGGAACGGGCAAGAACAAGATCATTGATCGAACATTGGAGCTGCTTGATCGACCGCGCGAGTACATTCAGATGAATCGTGACTCTACGGTTGCAGGGATTCTCCAACAAATCGCACTAGAAGGCGGTCAAATTAGATACTACGATTCCCCACTTGTACGCGCCGTCAAGCTTGGCAGAGTCCTGGTCGTCGATGAAGCGGACAAATGCTCCACAGCCGTCTCCGCTGTCTTCAAGAGTCTTGCCGAACGTGGCGAGTTGTCGCTTCCAGACGGGAGACGCATTCGACCGCGCACAGCCAACACCGCGGAGAACACGGCGCAAGACCAAGACATCGTGGTGCACCCCGATTTTCGTCTAGTGCTGCTGTCCAACCGTCCCGGCTGGCCCTTCTTCGGAAACAACTTTATCGAAGTGATTGGCGAAGGATTCAGCTGCTATGCGGTGGCCAACCCCGACATCGAGTCAGAGGTTCGTCTATTGAAGGCTGCCGCGCCAGATGTCGACACCGACCTGCTTCGTAAGCTGGATTTGGCCTTCCATGACCTACGCGCTGGCTTCGAAGCCGGGTTGATCAACCACCCTTACTCACTTCGAGAACTCTTGCACCTTGTGGCGCATATGCAAAAGTTCCCGGAAGAGTCACTGTCCTCGGTTCTGCTAAACACGCTAGCATTCGACCTGCACAGACCCGAGTCGATCCGCTGGGTCATTGAAACTCTGCAGAAACGAAGTCTCCCAATCCAGGAGTTGTCGCTCGAACTCCTTCGCCAACAGGACCTAGCCAAGCTTCGCGATGATAGCAAAGACGGGAAAGCCTTTAAGCCGGAATTTCACCCCGGCAAGGAAGACTATGACCCGAAGAAAGCGGGACGAGACACCCATTTGGACAAGCCGAAAGACGGCAAAGTCGATCCGGACAATCAGCCGCACACCGGTGGTAACCAGTGGCAAGGCGGCACAGGTGGTCGCGATACCAAAGGCCTGGGCGGACGAGGTGGGTATGGACGCCAGTACTCCGGCCACAAGATAAACCAGATTTCACAGGAGCTCAAGAAGGACGTACCTGAGCATCTCAAGCGCCAAGCAAGGGAGATGGCACGGGAGGCATTGGAGAAAGAGCTCAAGGAAAATGGGCTACAACCGCACGAGGCCGTCAACTTGCACGAGATGAAGCAAAAGGTTTCTTCGCAAGTTCAACATCTCAGCAACGTGCTGAACGATCTAAAAGCGAACCGCTTCGAGCGTGCCTGGCTGACGCGTCAGCAGGATGGCGAACTGGATGAGCGCAGGCTGACTGAAGGTCTTGCAGGAGAACGATCCATCTTTAAAAGACGACAAGAAATGCCGCCCGATCCGGGAGCGCCGCAAGTCAAACCCAAACGCATCCGAATCGTTCTCGACTGCTCGGCGAGTATGTACCACATGCAATTTGATGGACGATTGGAACGACAATTGGAAGTGGCTTTGATGGTCATGCAAGCCTTCTCACGCGTTCAGGAAGCCGAGAGGTTCGCCGTCGATATTGTCGGGCACAGCGGAGATTTGGATATGATCCCGCTCGTGTCCGTCAACAATATGCCCAAGACGGATGGCGAGATGTACCGCATCTTGCGTGCCGTTGTCAGCCACACTCAATACTGCGACTCAGGTGACAACACTCTGAAATGTATTGAGAAGAGTATCCGCGAAGTCAAACGTCCTGTTGATCCTCATGCCCAGGCTTCCCGCGAAGTCAACCCTCCCCAAGCAACTGGCCCGAAAGCGCCCGAAGCGACTGCGACCGGCCTCCCGATTCCCACGACCGAAGACAGCGAAATGGACGACTACTTTGTGATTGTGCTTTCTGACGCTAACCTCGCCCGCTACGGTATCACCACCACGCGTCTCTCGCAAGCGCTGAAATTGGATCAGAAGGTCAAGTGCTCCGTCATCTTTATCGACAAGGGCTCAGAAGCCCTGTACACAGCCAAACAGCTCCCGACTCAGACCCACGTCGCACGGGAAACCAAGGACGTTCCGCGCATCTTGAGCAACATTCTTACCAGCATGGTCCAGTCATAGACTTGCTCGACATACACGCCATAATCAGATTTAGAATAGAGTAATGTGAAATAGCAAATGTACAGATATGTTGCATGAGAAGCGCGTGCGACCTCCTACGAGCAATCAGTCTGATCGTCACAAGGTGATTCGCCAGTATCATCACGCCGGTCCAGCTCGTCGAGTCTATGTCGTGCTGTAGACACAGCTCGTTCAACCTGGTATCGAATGCCAAGATCCAGCACTTTTTCAGCAATCACGCGATCTGGCAGGTAAAGGGCCGGAATCGGATGCAGGAAGGAAAGGAGAAAATTGGTTCCCTGCCAGTCTTCGTCGACTCGTATGCATGGTACCGGAACATAGCCCAGCAGCTTCCTGTTCTCTTCCGATGATCGTTCGAGGATCACTTTGACTTGTTCAGGTGGATTTCGGATGATCTCTTTCAAAACCGGAGAGAAAATAGAAGGATTCTGCACAGAGGAGTCTCCGAGATCAGCCTTTGGAGCACACAAGGAGCAGACGAGTGGAAGCAAGACTCACCCAAGCTGCGCACGGGAATGCTGTGTCATCTTTTGAAACAAAGACAATGTCCTGATCGCGTGTTCCGACAGGTGCGTGACAGTCCCAAAAGGTCCACACCGTTCGGTCACGAAGGTTGGAGACGAGACATAAAGGATCCAGAAGGTCAAAGTGTGGTGCTTGCCAGCCAAGCAGCCTCGTGCGACCTTTCCCCCTGGATCGAGCGATTGACTGCGGCAGGAACGAAGGACGGCTGACATGACCAGGAGGGAGAGGAGACCATCTCGTCTCGCCGCTGTTCAAGGAGCCCTCGGAGCGAGGCGCCACAGTGCCAGAGGGTCGGCTGGGAGAAAAGCGTTCGCTGTGAGCATCATTACATTGCGGGCTAATTTTTCGTGACTTGCGATGATGTGCGTCTGTATTGGTTCCTGGAGAAGCGTCAAACAACGCTTTGTAGTTACGACGGCTCGTGCCCGATGGTCTACTCGGCCTGTATTCGTCCAAGCTTTCGTCGGATTGTGTGTCCTCTGCTTTTACAACATCCGGCTGAGCGTCTTGCGCAGCAAGTACGGTGCTTTCGTCCACCTCGTCCGCAGTCCAGGTTTCACAGGGCCTGTACGAATCCGTGATGACTTGCTGGAAGGGCGTAGCCGCCCTATGTATGGTGACTCTCTTCTTCCGAGGTTGCGAAGTCGGAGGGCTCTCCATCTTTCTCTTTATAGGAAGAACAGGGGAAAATTGGGCAGGATCCTGTTGTGTCCGATCGCAAAGGTCAACGGCCTGCTGAGAAGCGTGACTAGGTCTTGGCGCACTCGCAGTGTCCGACCGCCGCGAGGAATCAGAATCTTGACAGTTTGCTGCAGAGCTCACGCTATGCATAGCAGCACGTGGGGATAGGATCATAGAACGTTTCAGTATTGAATGACAGATAGATAATCTGCTCGGAGAACTCGGCAGGGTTACTGCTGTTGAGCGCTCTTGTTCACCGATATTGCTCTCGTTGCGTCCGAGACTGATGCGCCCGTATTGCTCAGCGCTCCCAGATGGCATTCCTTGCGAATCACTGTCAGCGTCGGTACACGTGTGGTCTTTAGCTTCGGTGTCTTCGTAATCGGAGCCAGCTGCATCTACATCGGAGCATATCGTAGGAGAGTCTTTCTCTGATTGCATGTTCTGGTCTTGGCGACTCATGCTATCTTCGTCCTCATTGAGAGCTTGCATTGCGACCAGATCTTTTGCTTGCTTGCGTTGTTGTGATAGGTCACTAACACTACTCGCTTGTGCCATGGTGGAAACAGCTCCCCAGGGATATTGAAAGTTATGGACAATATAAGAAGCTTTGCGAGGAAGAGACCACTGCGGATTTGAGCAGACTGAGGGGCGCAAGCATACAAGTGAGGAGGCGTTGTACATCCCTAATGAAAGGTTGTTATTGTTAGGCAAATGAAAGGACAGGATGCGCTTGCATGAATTAGGACAACCTTGTTCAATGAAGATAGAGGCTGTTGCACGCGATGCACGACTATGGGCTCCGACACAGAGATGAACAGAGGGCGAGACGTCTTGCGATGGCAGCAGGCGACTCAATCGTGAGCAGTTCCGTGGGTGGTGGCAGTGACGATGAGCAGCAGAATGACCAGATGAAATCTAGCTTGGAGCGATGGTCGGAAGCTAGCGAAAGCCAGCAGAAGCTTGAGCGGGTGAAAGACCCGCGTGGTACGGTGAAATGCTCAAGCTCTGGCTAAAGCATTGAGAGGCCGTGGTGGTAATTTGGACGGCCCTCTTAAAAGGAGCTGCTTCACTAGTACCAGCTTCGCTGTGTAGCAAATGCGATGGCCACGTCCATACAAACAGTTTCTGACATTTGTTCCACAGCGCGACCTTGGCGTGTGCTGCTGCAATGGGCTGCAATGTTGATCATCGGATCGGCCCATATCAGAGCCTGGTTAATCCGCTAGCACAGCGGAAAGTCAACGTTCGCCGTTTGTCTCTTGCGTCCTTGAGCAGATTGGTGTTGAGGCAATGTGCCGAGGTACATACTGCAAGCTCATGGACGATTGTATTCTGCGCTGTATTTTGAGGTGGGGTGACCTGAGGGAGCTGGTGGGTAGGATTCGTTGTGATCGATGTCGTCGTAAAGATCGCTCTCGGCGGCGTTGATGTCGAAGGCTTCTGCCTCGTCATCTCTCATACGTCCGTAAGCCATGCGACTGTTTTCTGAAGTACGTCTGGAGAACAAGCCCTTGATGCGTTCTGCTATGGCGTCTCTTGCATTGTCGCCCAAGCAGGATGAAATGGCAAACCATCCGATCGCAAGCGCCACACCGACGCCAAGGATGATCCACAGCGGCAAGAGGGACGAAGACTCGCTAGAGTTGTCGGCTCTTGTCGCCAGCATGCTGCGGAATGACATTGACGGCATTGGTTCCGATGAGCTATAAAGATGAAGCTGGTGACGACAAGGAGTCACTTGTCGAGATTATCGCAGATCGACTTCTTCGGTACATCCGACAGACAACCACTCAAAATATATTTTCTACTTCTTTCTCATACAATCACCCAGATTTCTGTCACAAACAGCATTCGGTATCGCCGACAGTCGAACATGACCACGCCAAAGTAGAGGCACTTCACAAGTATGGCATCAAGCAGCTCGAGTGGAAGCGTCTTCACTCCAGAGCTGTCTTTTTTCCCGACGCCTGCACTCGATCATGCTTTTGCTGGAATCGCCGCAGGAGCAGCAGCAACAGTATGTATGAACCCACTCGATCTCATCAAGACCAAGTTTCAGGTCGATACGGCACGTCCTCGACCCATGTCCTTTCTTGCATCGCCTGCTGCCCTTAACGACGTCAAAGGAAAAAGAAAAGCCGTCGAAGGTAGCGTCCGGGGATGGCGCTATTATGCCCTTGGTGGCAAAGTTGGGCATGACATGACAAGCGCACTGCAGGACATTGTCCGCACGGACGGCTGGAAGGGACTCTATCGGGGTCTGAGTCCCAACGTAGTGGGCAACTCGGCATCTTGGGGTCTTTATTTCCTGTGGTACACCATGATCAAGGAGTACATGTCTGACTCTGCAGAGTATAGAGATGTCGATCCTTCCACCGGTGTGACAAAGAAGCTTTCAGCTAGCCAGCACTTGCTCGCGGCCTCCGAAAGCGGAGCTGTCACGGCTCTCATGACAAATCCAATCTGGGTAGTCAAGACACGGATGTTTACTACGCCGCGATCCGCTCTGCTTCAGAACGCAACATCCTCAATAGCAGGCACTTCTACCACGCCTCGCCCACCCCCTACAGTGTACAGAGGTCTCTGGCACGGCTTGACGTCCATATACAAAACAGAGGGAATACCGGGCCTTTACAAAGGCGCTGGACTTGCCCTCTTTGGAGTTTCCAATGGCGCCATTCAATTTATGGCGTACGAGGAGCTCAAAAAGTGGCGGACTGAGGTCGCTGCTCGTCGTATCCGGGCCAAGCAAGACCCTTCCGATCGCAAAGATTACTCGAGCATCCAGCTTTCGAACACGGAATACATCATCATGTCGGGTGTCTCCAAGGTCGCCGCCATATTGCTCACTTACCCATACCAGGTGATTCGGTCCAGAATACAGAATCACGCGACCGCTCACATCTATCCCGACCTTCGCACCTGCATCAAGGTGACATATACCCAAGAAGGTCTGCGAGCCTTTTACAAAGGTCTCATGCCCAACTTGGTTCGCATTCTACCCGGCACCTGTGTCACGTTTGTCGTTTACGAGAATGTGTCGTGGGCGCTCAAGGGGCTGGCCAGCACTCGACAAAGCAAGCGGGACGCGGCTGCAAGCACACCATTCATCAATGGCGTCCATAGACAAACGTAGAGATTACGCAATATAGAACTTCATCTACTCTATAGCTTGGACTTGCCGCTCCGGTACGGGGTCAGATCGATCTCGGTGGTGCAGATAAGAGCAGTGTCCTGCAGCGACTTGAGTCGATATTGAGAGTTGACGCTTTGATAGTCTGGGTCGGCAGCCATGTCGGCGAAGTGGTCAATCGAGGGGTAGTGCACGAGCGAGCACTCGTTCCACCATCCTGGGTCAGCTCGTTGCATGTTGCCTCGACTGTCCGCTCTGGGCGCGTCTTTGGGCTTGACGACCAGACCGACCACTTTGGCATTGGCGCCTCGTCTTCCAGCCACGGTGGCAAATCCCTGTCCATACTTGTGGTAGCTCTCCGTCGCTCCTGGGTCGGTGCGGAACTGCAATAGGTTCAGCATTGAAACGGGGCCCTGGTAGTCTTGCTTGAGTCTTCGCGCAAAATCAAGCAAGGACTGAGACAGCTCTAACTTTTGCGTCGACGAGGCCATAGCGGAGCTGGCTGCCTTCGCAGGCTGTCCGTTGCTGTCTTGTAACACGAGCAGTTTGGGACGAGTCTGGTTGTTGAGCTTGGATGAGATCTCTGCGTAGTTGTCCACGATTTTACCGGGGATTCCGGCGTACAGCAAGTAGTGCGATCGGACGGCCTCGGCGCTCTTCTCCGGAAGAATAGCGGATGCAGCACCTGAGAACAGGAGCAGCAAGTCCCACGGTGTGGCGTTGAGCAGCACATTGTCCAGTCTCGTCGCTCGAATTAGAGGCTCGCGTACTTTGCTGGCGGTAACCAGCTTGACCCCACCGGCTAGCGAGGGAACAAGGCTATGCAGAAAGTCTTGCACGGATGCTCCGGGTGCGAGCTGCACGAGATGAAGTGTACACAGCGGCATTTTCGAAGCTCGCGTTGTGTCTGCGTGGGCTTGTTACAGTTTTGGCGGGGCTTGGAAGGAGTGATGGCGAGTTGAGGAGGTTGAGCCGGGGAAAGCGCGTGTGGAGATTAGCATAGCCGTGTTAGCCGGAACATTCACAATGACAGCACCTGTCTGCACTAACGCGGGTATATTACCCCTCCTCTGGTTCGTCTGCATCCGCTTCATGTATCTCAGCTTCCCCACGGACGCCTCCGGCTCGTCTAGCACCAAGCACCACTCAACCGCTTCACTAAACCGAGACTCTCACGCATTATGACCACCTCAGACTCGAACGGAGTGGACCCTTACACGGTCTCATGCCAACAAGTGTCGGGACCAAATGCACACGGGCGAGCAAAAGTCGTGCTGGACAGCTTGATGAAGCATCTTCATGCTTTCGCACGCGAGGTCTCGCTGACTACGCCCGAATGGCTGGCTGCTTGCGACTTGTTGATCAAGAGCGGTAAGATGTCGGACGATCGACGCAACGAAATGATTCTTATTTCCGACGTCTTGGGTCTCGAAAGCCTGGTGGACTCAATCGAGCACGAAAAGAGCAAAGCAGCTGCTTCGGCCACACAAGCCTCCAAGGCGGGTGGCGAGGCGACACTCAGCGCCATCCTCGGACCTTTCTACCGAACTGGCGCTCCAGAGTATGCTAATGGTAGCGATATTGTTCAGGACCACTCCATTACGTCCAGCGAGGGAGAAAAGGGACAGACGTGCTACATGTATGGTCGTATCACGGACAGCGTTAGTGGCAAGCCTGTTACAGGCGCCGTTGTCGACATTTGGCACACGGGACCCAACGGCCTCTACGAACAGCAGGACGAGAAGCAGCCAGACATGAACTACCGTGGCCGCTTCACCACTGATACTGACGGCAATTACTCCCTCCAGTGCCTGCGTCCGACAGCCTACCCGATCCCCTACGATGGAGGGGCAGGCGACATTCTCAAGTTGCTCGATCGCTCGCCCATGCGTCCGGCACATATTCACATACTCGTTCAAGCAAAAGGATACAAGCAGCTCGTAACGCAGATCTTTGACTCCAAGTGCAAATATATCGGCCATGATGCTGTCTTTGCAGACAAGGGAGACCTTACAATCGACTTTGCTGCGCCTCAGAGCCAACAGGGAAAGAAATTGGGCGTCCACACAGAAGTGCAATACGACATCAGAGTCGTGCCCGACTCGCCTTCAAGCTAGTTGTGCAGCTTGTGCCTCTTGCTCCTATAGTCGCCCGTTTATGTCGAAAGCTCCAGTACGAGTCACTCATGCTGAATGTGGTTATAACTTGTAAGCTTAAGAATTCCGGAGTATTGACGGAAGGTCGGAAGACCTGATCGGTCAGATCTCTAACCCGATCTAACGATTCGGCGAGTTTTTTTTTAAACGAGTATAGTGTGAGATTGTCGTTTGAGACGAATCGAGGTTTCTTTGACGTTCAACTCTCCCTTCTTGACATCTCTCGAGCACCTTGGCAGCGATTCGAGCCAGGATGACTTCGTCTATACCCCCTTCACAGACACTATATGTCAAGAATTTGGACAGCAAAATCAAAAAACAAGGTAGGAATGTATATAGTGTCCAGCATTCAGTCCCAATTCTTACCAAATGTCTGCTTCTCATACAGAGCTGCGACGTCAGCTTTATGCACTATTCACGGTGTACGGACGGGTGATGGACGTGGTCGCAACACGCGCAAGTGGCATGCGCGGGCAAGCATTCGTCGTATTTGAGACAATACAGACGGCGACGAGCGCACTTCGCGCTCTGACTGGCTTCACGTTCTATGGAAAGCCGCTCCACATCTCATATGCCAAGGGCAAGTCAAGAGCTGTGTTGAAGAGAGAGCTGGGCACAGACACTGTCATGCAGCTCCAATTAGACGGCGTACTGTCGCTTGCACAGTCTAAAGGCGCTGTCACCGTATCACAGTCGCGCAAACGCACCGGCCGTGCTTCATCACAGTCTTCCATCGAAGGAGAACAAGAAGCAGATTCCAGTGACAGTGAGGACGAACAGCCAGGTCCGCAGCTCAAACGTCCCAAGATCGATAACCCAGCATCAATACCCGTAGACGACAAAGACAACTAGTAGCTCTGCACAAATTTGCCAGAGGATGTTATTCAGAAAAGGCTCTGGTCTCTCTTCTGTCAGCGCGACGGCCTTACCGAAGTCACTGTGTCGCCTCCACGAAAAGACGCAGATCCAGGTCATGAATTTATAGAGCCAGAGCTGGACAGCGTCGATCTTAGTCGCACAGACGCTGTTCGCATCGCATTTACAAAGCGCGCAATGATTTGGAGCCAGATACGTCAATCTTGGCAAATTCAGATCTACGAATGTGATGGAACCAGAAAGAGGATTGTAAAGAGTACGAAAGTGTGCGATTTAGTGGTCAATGATGGCAAGGTTGCCCGAGATGAGCTTGTTCTCGAGCACGGATCCTTCCGGAATCTCGATCTTGTTGCCCTCGTTGGCGACAATAATGACTGTGCCGCGCAGGGTAATGTTGCGGCCAAAGACAACGTCTCCCTGCACCGTCAAATGGTCCAACTCGATCATCTCCGGAATCGACTTGAAGCGCTTTTGGAACTGCGCAACCTTCTTGAATGTGTCGCCGAGCTTGACAACCGGAGTTTGCGAGAACATGCGTCCAGGGTTCATGACCAACTTGCCATGCTCGAGCGAGTACAAGTCTGACGTGATGAGCAGGAGATCAGAGCATGACTTGACGGGCAAGAATCGAGATCGTGGCACGTTGACACCCTTGGCGCCACGGAAGTGCTTGATAGCAGCACCGACAGCCGTCTCCAGCTGAATGACAGCCTCGCCAGAGTCGAGGGCCTTGTTGTTCACGATGATCTCGAGATCAAGCTCTTCGTTGTCCAAAACACGCTTGACTGCTCGCAGATTCAACCACAAGTTGTTGGTATTGAAGATCTTGAATTTCTTGACCGATTTGAAGTCCTCGACGTGCTCCGAAGGGACCTGTGCGATTTCAAGCAGGCGGATTGTGCCCTCGTAGTCAATCAGAGTACCACCCTTGACGTCGGCCTTGGTCTTGTCGGTCACCTCGGAAATAAATTCGGCCTGAGAGTCGATCATGTGCTGGTAAATGCTGAGGTCAACATCAGCACCCAAGTTGTCGACGTTCGACACAAAGAGATACTCCTTGCCGGCAGCGATCAAGCGGTCCAGGAGGCCCGAGTTGTTCATAGCGTCAAAGAGATCTCCGTGGCCGGGAGGATACCACAGGTTCTTGTTGTCGGTGGCAGATCGCGGGCAGGGAAGCAAAGACTCCTTGTTGACTCGAGGGTATCGGGACTGGTTGAAAGTAAGGATCTCAACATTGTGGTTGGCGTACTTTTGAATGACTCGGGCAGTGTCATCATCGGTGTTGAACGAGTTCATGAGGATGAATGGTACGTTAACGTTGTAAGAGCTGTTGAGGTGCTCGATCTGTCGGACGGAGAGATCGAGGAAGGTCATGCCCTCACGAACTTCAATGACTGACTTGGGTCCAGTGCATCCCATTGTGGTTCCTAGACCACCATTGAGTTTGAGGACAGCCAGCTTGTTGAGAATGGAAGGGTCCGAAGCAGGCTTGAGCTCGCTGTAAGGGGTAATCTGCTTGGGGGAAGGAGGCTGAATTTTGTCCCAAACACTGTGGTTGGATAAGGATTGGCGTTAGTCACTGTGCGACGACAGTCTTGTACCGCTAGGACACACTTACAGCTTCTCGCCCTTTGCCTTTTCGGAAAGGTATCGGTTGAAGAGGGTAAAAAAGTTGGCCATCTCGGCTTCAAAGGCCTGGAAAATAACAAAACCAGCGCGGTCAGCGGACTACTCTTGCTATCTCGCAAACTCCCGACGTAAGCTCACCTTTCGGACAGCGGGATCCTGGATACCATTGATGAGAGCAGTGATCTCATTTCTCATCGCCTTGGCAGCTACACCGGTGGTGGCTGATTTGAAGTCCTGACCGTGAAGGCAATATCAATTGAGGTCAGCAATTTGTTACAGTGTTGTTCTGCGGGTTGGACTGCTTACAATGTGCGAAGCCCCCCGTGTTCGGGAGGCTTTGCTGTGAGCACCTCCTTGAGGAGTGGACAGGCTTCCAGAGGACGACATGTTTGCAAGACTAGGGAGAGATGTGTGTGAGGAAGAAAGAGGAGGTGGCAAGAAACATTGGTGACGGCAATTAAACCCATTCCGGGAGCAGGGGTCGTCACCTGCATGGTCTGGGCGCGGGCAAATCAGCGCAAAGCGACAGCGCGAACATCTCGAATTTCCCGACCGAACCAACAGCGTCGTCGCCCAACACAAACCTAAAAGAAATTCCACATCCGTGCGGGCCCAAATGTGGCCCGAACGTGGACCACACAGTTCGAAATTGTACCCGCACTAATCGCGATTACAAGTCTGAAAATTTCATGTACCATTCTGCAACGTCAATCATTACCCCACCGGCCGTTTCAAAGTCTGCAACGGGGATGCCTATCGATCCGAATCGGGCACACTCTTCTGCTCCTTCTCCGCCATGTAGTGACTTGCATTCTACACTTGGGAAACTATGCTTCAGGGCTGCTAATCTCTGCCCAGCTGTCTCCTTCGCTGAGCACGTGTTCGAGCGCGCGATGATTTTGATGGAAGTTTGAATGGTCAGACGGTAGCTGGACAGGAGGACTTTGCATGGGTGACCAGTGATCCGAAGAGCCGTCACTAACGACGCTGAGCATCTCGAATCCAAGCTCATCGCTTCCCTCGGGCTCTGCATCGTAGTCTTCGTCAGATATACGACTGGCAGCACTTGGCGGCACATGTCCGAGGACAGATTCGTGCTCATTGTCCAGTCGGTGGAACGAATGCTGGTCAGACAAAGTTTGTGAGAGCCCGTTTGTCTCGAGAGTCATGTGATCCGGCAGAAGCTCAAGGCTGCGAGTCTGCGCCGTGATCATGACCTCAGACCTGGAGACAGCAGAGCCTGCCGAGCTTCTCCCGCTGTTGTTTCTCGACGAGCGGTCTCCCTTGAAAGCTGATGTCCACGAGGATGTGCTGTCTTCTAAATCAGCAAAAGTGTTTGCTCTTGATGCTTCGTCTGGTACGGATGCACTCGGTGACGCCGGAGCGAATGTCAGTCCAGCAAGGTCCCGGGTCACACCACTAACTGACATATGAGAGCTTGTTGAGAAATTCTCTCTGGCCGTGTTGGTCGGGGCGTCTGCATCGCGGTGGTCAGACGCGATGGAGTCGTGGTTACGACTCTGTCTTCTGCGTAGACCAGAGCCATATTGCTGCAAGTGTGTGGCGGCGAACGAGGCTCGAAGTCGATCCCGGTATGCTTCGGCCTCTTGCTCATGCATCTCGAATACGTTATGGCTGCTTTCTGCGCTGTACACCTCTCCGACACCCCGCCGAAAGTCGTCGAGCTCGTCGTCTCGCAATCTTTCCGCCCTGCGTTGTTTCGCTCGACGTTGATCTCGCAAAGACCGCACATCTTCGCGAATCTCTGACACCGCCAAACCAAAGTCATCTCGTAGCTTGAGCAATTCCAATCGGACACCTTCGGCCACACCCTCGGGCCAATTCTCGTCTCTCCATGGCTTGAAGACGGCAAGCTCAAAAGCGATAACAACGCTTACGCCCGCCGTTGCGGCCGCGGCTATAGCAAGTGCATGCACCATGAGCAAGGATGACGTTGACGATGCTCGTTGTGCCTACTCTTGATGGCTAGCTAATCTGTCTTTTCAGCATATGAGCATAGCTGAAGGTGAGTGAGATAGCTTGCTTCAGGTGTCAAAGCTTGACCCTGACAAAGCCACAGTGACTGAGCCAAGGGTGGAGAATCGCTCGCGCGCTATTCAACCAGCCGAGGCCGTTGGACCCTGCATGCCTTCAAATTACCGCCGCGGCGCCGCCCCCACCTCCTCATCTCGGCCGGCAAGATCGATTGAGGCGATGAGTTGCACTCACGCTCACGATTCAGGGCTCATCACGGTCATGTTTACAGACATCTTATACCGTCAGATCGACGTCACCACAGGGATTGCGCTGAAGCACAGCTTGTCTGAATGTGTGGTTCCAAAAATTGCAGGTCTAAAGTTGAAGCAACTGTGCTTAACTTTACATTGTGCTTACTTCTTCCAGAGACCCATGAGTTCTTTCTGCAGATTTTTGGCATTGCGTTCCTTCTCCAAGCTTTGCGTGCTTCGCAGGTTGCCAACAACATCTCTCGTCTTGCCAAAATATACTTCTTGTAGCTGATTGCGCATCTTGGCTTCCATATCTTCAATCATGCGTCCGATGTTGGAGATGTGCGACACAAAGTCTTGCAAAGGATAGTCTGCCTCTGACTGTCTTGTGAGACTGCCAGCAAGCTCTACATTGCCTACTTTTGTGGTACCGGTCTTGACGACGTCACCTTCGTCTTCTGCGCTGTCTTCTTGCCGCGTTAGACCGAGCATGACGGTCGATGTGAGCTTGTAACTGGCGTTCGCTCCACTTCCACTTGGTGTGGTCTTCGAATTGCCTCCAGCACGCTCTGTGGCCTCGAAGACATGAAGCGAATCCCAGGCCCCTGATGTTCCTTGTCCATCAGCAACACCGATGGCTGGTCAAGCAAAAGCGGTTAGCACTGTCTCCCAATTGAGTTCCATCAGCAACTTACTCTTCTTGAAAAGGACTACACCTGCAAATGTTGATGGAGCCTGCGTGCCTCCGACAGCTGCGCCGGACAGCGAACTTGGGTCGCTGTCAAGATCCCATAGATATACGCTCGACAGAGCGTTCTCGTAGTAAAGCTTGGCATATGTCTCGAAACCGCTGTTGGCTTTGAGTTCCAGCGCTCGCAGTGGCGCACTTGGTCGCGTGCCGGGCTCGCCATTGGACATAGTCTCGTCCCCTTCAGGCTCGATTGGCGGCGAGTACGAATTTGAAATCCATGATCTCCAGCTGTCGCCATCTCTGTTATAATCACAACACAGATATTCCCGTCCTGCACCTTCCTTGGAGCTGTCGACTTGCGTCTTCAGAGGCTGGTCTACCGAAGAGTAAAGGTCATCGGCGTATGCGGGGATCAAGTTGACGATGGTCTCCAAGTTCCGCTCGATTCTGGATGGAGGCAGGCGCCTCAAGAGATCGAGAGACAGGTCTAGAGGGTCGGTCATCGTAAAGTACGGGGCCAAGATTGACTGTCTGTGTCGAAACTTGAGAGGTTTGTGTGTTGGACTGCACCGTGCATTCAAGTCACAACGTCACAGAATCCCAATCACAGTTGGCAAGATCACGTGATGTATAGTGTTAGATCGATAAATGACAAGACCCTGATAGCTGATTTAGCTGATTTCTCCGCATGGCAAGCACGCCATCTCGAGACGGAATCACAATGAGCGTTGCATGCAGCAGTGCACAGACCACAAACAAGAAGATCTGACGGCTCGCGCGACTGGTCACGAATGTCGAAAGGTGCGGTTGAGTGCTCGAGATCAGCTGTAGTGCGGCAGTCTCGCTAAGCATGGCCAAGCACGTTCCGCCCCCATGGCGCAACGCATTGATGTCGACGGTGTGAGAAGCTTTTTTTTTCTTTGTCCCTTCGTGGCTATAAAGTTGTTGCAGGTGTCCTTCCTCCATCCTGTGTGCATTCTTCCGGCTACCTCTGCCCCTACTGAGCTATACCATCATGTCTCACTTCGACACCCTCCAATTGCACGCCGGTCAGGAAGTGGACCCTGCCACCAATGCCCGTGCCGTGCCCATTTATGCTTCGTCTTCGTTCGCCTTCAATGACTCTGCTCACGGTGCCGATCTATTCGGTCTGCGAGCTTTTGGCAACATGTAAGTGCAAGTATACGGGCCTAGACTAAGGAGTTTCGACTGACTCTTGGTACCTTGCAGCTACTCGCGTCTGATGAACCCGACCAACGATGTGTTTGAAAAGCGAATGGCTGCCCTCGAGGGCGGAGCTGCCGCACTTGCAACCAGTTCCGGACAGGCTGCCCAAGGAATGGTCGTCATGGGCCTGTGCGGTGCGGGAGACAACATCATCTCCTCCTCTTACCTGTACGGTGGCACTTACAATGCTTGGGCTACACTCTTTCCTCGACTCGGCATCACGACCAAGTTCGTCAAGTCAGAGAATCCGCAGGACTACGCTGCTGCGATTGACAGCAAGACAAAGGCTATCTACATCGAGTCAATTGCCAACCCAAAGTACTTGGTGCACGACATTGCAGCACTCGCCAAGGTCGCCCATGATAACGGCATTCCACTGATTGTCGACAACACATTTGGTGCCGGTGGATACCTGGTCCGACCCATCGAGCACGGAGCTGACATCGTCGTCCACTCGGCAACCAAGTGGATCGGTGGTCACGGAACTACCATCGGAGGTGTGATTATCGACAGCGGCAAATTCGACTGGAGCAAGAGCGGTAAATTCCCACAATTCACCGAGCCCTCGGCAGGATATCATGGCATGAAGTTCTGGGACACCTTTGGAGCTATCACCTTTGCCATCTACCTCCGCGTCGTAATCTTGCGAGATTTGGGACCATGCCAGAACCCATTCGGCTCTTTCCTCTTGCTCCAGGGTCTTGAGACTCTGTCCCTTCGAGTGCAGCGACACGTGGAGAACGCCCTGGCTCTAGCGCAGTGGCTCGAGCAGCACCCAAATGTCGCCTGGGTCTCCTACCCAGGTCTGCCCAGCCACCCATCGCACGAGATCGCCAAGAAGTACCTAAAGAACGGATTTGGTGGTGTCCTGTCGTTTGGCATCAAGGGAGACGCTGCTACTGGCTCTGCTTTTGTCGACAGTCTCAAGCTGGCTACCAACCTGGCCAACGTGGGAGATGCCAAGACGCTTATCATTCACCCAGCCAGCACCACACACCAGCAGCTGAGCGCAGAAGACCAGCTATCGTCGGGTGTCACCAACGATCTAATCCGAGTCAGTGTCGGTTACGAATGGATCGAGGACATCAAGGCCGACTTTGTACAGGCATTCGAAAAAACAAGCGGCGTCAAGGGCTCTGTTCCCTCAGGTAATGCTGGACCTGCGCCTGGTCTGAGTGGATCCGTGTAAGAGGTCCATGTAGTAGGCCGCTCTATCATAGTGTAAACCAAAATAATGTTTGTCTTTGGTTTGACAGTAGTGCGTAAGAGGGACGCGTTTTATTTGAGTTTTTGGTACGCGGCGCCCAAGTGACACTGTGCTGCCAAAAACTGACTCAGATTTGCGCGGGTTTCCCTCTATTCAACTGCTACTACCACCTCACACTTTCTTTACCGTTTGGACCACCTGCGATACCAAGTTGGATACCCCGTCACGCCAATTAGTCGTAACTGTGAACACCTAGAGTATAGGTTCGGGTCATCATGGGTTCCAGTCTTTCGAAAGCGATGGGCAAGATCTTTGGCAACAAAGAGATGCGCATCCTCATGCTTGGCCTCGATGCTGCAGGCAAGACGACGATCTTGTACAAGCTCAAGCTGAACCAGTCGGTCACCACGATCCCCACTGTAGGCTTTAACGTTGAAACCGTGCAGTACAAGAATGTCAAGTTCAACGTGTGGGACGTTGGCGGACAGGACAAGATTCGTCCGCTCTGGAGGCACTACTACACCGGCACTCAGGGGCTTGTGTTTGTCGTCGACAGTCAGGACAGAGATCGTATTGACGAAGCACGTCAAGAGCTGCATCGTATCATTGGTGACCGCGAGATGCGCGACTGTCTCTTGCTCGTCTTTGCCAACAAACAGGATCTGCCTGGTGCCATGAGCCCAGCCGAAGTAACAGAGAAGCTCGGGTTACATAGAATGCGGGACCGAAGCTGGTTCGTGCACCCCTCGTGCGCCACATCTGGGGAAGGTCTCTACGAAGGCCTCAGCTGGCTCAGCCAAAACGTCACCACCACAAAGCCATGAAACTTCGTGTGTGTCCAGTCTTCCTATCCCATCACCCAAACATACCCAGCAGCGATTCGCTCGGCCCTCTTTTTTGGCCCTCAAAGGGCACGCGATCCCTGTCCTTCATTCCCGACCTACGCTATCCCAGTCCAGGACGGTCATTGTTTCCTTGCGCAATCAACTCAGTCCTTCGCATGACACAGTCCTCAGTGTGTGTGTACACGTTGCGACGGGGGTAAAACGCGTAGACGTTTGACAGTGAGATGCTAAGAACTAGGTGAGATCAGAAATTGGGTAAGGAGATTGCGATGTCCAAGCGAGATGTGGCGGAAAGTGGTATCTAGAGCTGCGCTGCAGCGATTGTGTATGTGTGTGTGTGTGGGTACGGAGTCAGTGTATTAGGCTACCGAACCGTTTGGTCGTCCAGATGGTGATGGGCCCGTCGTGCGTAGGCCCAGCCACCTCGCCCAGCCCTGCAGGCTGTAGTCGGCGGTACCGTCCGCAGCTGTAGCGTCCGTGGTACTTGACTGCGTGCGGCTGTTTCGAGCCGTGTTGGCTCGTAGCATTCGCTCATACTCGGCTTCAGAAAGCCCGGTACCGTATCCGTTGCCGTTTGCATTGTCGCCGCCCGGGGTCGGCTGTGGTGAAGGGTTACTGTGGTTCAACGGCGTCAAAAGACCGCGGTCGCTCAGCATGCCCAGTACCGCATTTGCCAGTTGATGTGTGCGGCCAGAACCACGTCGTGCCTTGTGGCCAGATGCAGACGTACCACCAAGCGAACCGTGGGAGACAGCGATGGCATACGATGGTGGAGAATGAGTCGCCGTCGCCGCACCGGACGATGACGATGTCGCAGCAGCCGGCTGTGCCGCAGAAGCAGGGGCGGAGGAAGGGAAGTACGAGTCCTCAGCACTGCTGCGGCCGGCAGAGTCTGACAGCGAATGCAGCGAGATATCGAGGCGGTGGGGAGTGGGCGGGTTCGGTGGGCTTCCTTCTGACCCCTCGTCGTCGTCAAAACGTCGACCGGCCACAGGCGCCATGTTGCGGAGAGAAGACGAGCGGGGGGCTGGAGCTAGAAATCGTGTGCTGGCACTGCCATTGGAACTGGAAGGCGATCGCTCGTCGTAGGGCGAGATTGGCGGCGGTGGTGGCTCATTGTCATGTGTCTGAGCGTGATTGCGTTGAGTACCAGTCACTCTGGGATCTGTCGAGCTCCCTTGACCACTCTCCATCAGAATGGTGCCTCTTTCTTGGCCGTAGGCTGGCGGCGGGGCAAGTGTGCCGACCATGGGAGCCAGACCCCATTTCTTCACGTTGGCTTCGATAAACACGAAACCAGCTTGGCCGAGGTTGACGTGTACCTCACAAGCTCCATCCGCGCCAACTGTGGGGAAGAGATTGTACCTGTTAAGCCCGATGAAAGCATCCTCAAGTCGCTTGCCGTTGCGTGTAAAGAAGACAGTACCTGTCCTTGGACGGTAGCCAATACCAATGACGTCGCCTTGTACGTATGCAGGACCGTAAGACTGTGCAGCAAATGGGTAGTTGTGGCACTTGAAACCATCGCTGGAGAAGAAGCCTATCGAGTACTTGGACCACCCAGGCAGTCTGAATTGAGGGTAGGGCTTGGTCGTCAGTCCAACGGCGACGTTGGTGTTGTCTGGCTTGTTGAACATCTTGACTTCCCAATAGTAGACCTCGTTGATCTTGGGCAGAGGCAAATTGCTTTGGACACAGACACCGCCGCCCTCTTGCGGGGCCATGCCTTCGCCATCGGCCAAGAAAGTAATCTCGGTGCGAGCTTCGACATATACGGATGGGTTGCTTTCGTAGTCAGGATCGAAACTCCAAGCACTGACACCTTTTTCTTGTATGGAGAGGAATTGACTGAGGGTAATGTCGGTCGATTGCGTGCCGGGTGGATAGGCAAGAACCCAGTCCTTGGCGCGGCGATAACCTCGTCGAACAGCTTCCTCCTGCGTCTCCAGCCAGCGTGATTCGACACCGTCAAGACCACCTGAGCCTTCGAGCTCTTCTTCGCGTCCTACGTCAAGAGGTCCGTCGGAATCGGATAGTGCGATGCGGGCACGTTTGCGGACCACAATGATAAGGATGATGAACAGCAGCATCAGGAAGAGCAAGGTGGAAAGGAGGATGAGCAACGGCAATAGCAGTGCTAACGTGTCATCCGTCGTTGGTGGGCGATATGTAGGCTTAGACCCTGAGGCAGGGTTGTCAAGCGTTGTGGGCCGGTGTTCCTGAGCATGGCCTAGCACATCCTGGACAAACATCCTATCGTCTGACATACGAAAGGGTCTCTTGTATCGCGGCTTATTTGGCGGGAAGGAGCTAGCATCTACATCTTCGTCATCTGCTTGACTGTATCGCAGATAGGACTGTAAATCGACGGCGTCATCTTTGAGTAAGTATGAGGCAGGTGGACGAGACGGGCCACCTCGCCGTTCATCTGAGCTATACGTGTTCGGCATCAGGCCGTAGGTATAGCGGTATGGGAGCTATAGGAGACAGCTGCACACATGCCTCGGCGGTCAACGCCTTGCGGATACCTTTTCCAGATGCGATATTTGTAAGCGAACAGGATCTGATGGGTGTGAATGAGGCGGAACAGAGGGTGAATGGTGAGGTCAGGTCATACGCAGGCGGCCCGGTGCGCAGCCATGGGGACTACCAAAATTGTAATCCGCACTGCGTCGGGAAAGCGGAAGATTTTGTATTAAACGTCAAATCCGTATTGGTGGGCCGTCCATCCATTTCCGGGGGTGATTGTGATTGACAAGTGTGCAGTGTGCTGATTGGGAAGTGGAACAGTCAGCATTTGTCGTCGCCCAATTTGCATTCTCCACTCTTCTCCTCCTCACACCAACCTCCCAACCGTCATCCAGCAACCCTTGCAGTCTCGCACTAGCCTCGGGCTGGCATACAGTAGCAGCCATGAACGCATCCAAACCAGACGACGTGCCGAATGACAATGACTTCAATTGTACGTAAAACGTAGTGTTGCCAAACATCCAGTGCTACCTGTTGCTTACTTAAGCCTTTGTCTTGCTCGTTTTGACAGCTTCCGACTATACACACAACATTGATCCCAGCATTGGTTCTTCCAATCAAGCAGATCAGGGCACCGGTGGCAGCGACCAAGCTGGCGCGACGGGCAATGATGGGAACCATCTCGAGCATGACTCGCGCGCTATGGAAGCCGTCATGCAGCTAGCGCAAGCCGCCTCTCAGCAACATCAGTACGAGGAGCAGTCCCAACACCAGCAGCATGGCCATGCTGAGAACCCACAGGTGCATCACGACCCTTTGCCTGTAAGCAATGATGTCGGCGACAAGAAAGGGTCGAAGCGTCGCACGTCTCAGGGCAACTCTGCTTCCGCCCGGCCTATCAAATATGCTCGACAGGATGGTGCTTCGGGAGACGACGCTTTCCATCTGCCTGACTCATGGACCGAGGGCGTCCCTGACGAATTGCAGAACGCGTACCAGCAGCACTTGGCATCGGGCGCGTTCCCGGCACCCAACGCTGGCTCGTCAAGCGATAACGCGGCCGATGATAGCAACAAGCCTGTGCGCCAGCTGTCCACCTCGAAGCGGGCCGCTCAGAATCGGGCTGCCCAGCGCGCATTCCGAGAGCGGAGGGACAAGTACGTCAAAGTTCTCGAAGCGAAAGCGATTCGTCTCGAACAAGCGGTGCGCGTGGCTACCGAATGCAAGCGTCGCTACACCGAGTCGCTGCATACCATTGATGGCCTTCGACAGGACCACCACACGCTGCGAGTCGCATTGGGCGCTCTCTCGGGCACCGCGGTCGGTCATCCACCACAGCCCATGAAGATTGACGAGTACCTCGAAAGTCTGCCCACCATTCCGCCCATCACTACCGAGGAAGAAGAGTCCCTCTTCCCCTCTGGTAGCACCGGCCTCGATCCCCATGCTCAGTCTCATGCTTACAATGGTGGAGCTGCTGGCAGCAAACACGGCGAGTCTGCCGACGGCAATCCAAGCCTGGATTCCCTCAGTGCCGCTGCTGCCGCTGCTGCTGCCGTTCGAGCCGACGGGGACTCTTCACAGGACGTTGCAGCCTCTTCCACCGCTTCGGGCAACCAGTCCGGCGTGTCCACTCAGACACTCCCTCCCGTCCCCGCGCCTACATCCTCCGCTACCTAGCCACGTCCCTCCATGTAATTTTCCGCCTAAATGCTTAAAGATTGTATTCGTAGCAGTAGATGTCTTCGGTAGTATCTACTGAACGTCCAGACTCTTGAACGTCGTTTCTTTGCAGTAGTTGCAGCAGAATTTGAGCTGGCCGGACTCCTCATCGTCTTCTGACTTGATGGAGTGGTGGGCGGGAGGCAGTTTCCACCAAAAGGGTGAGAATCGGGACTTGCAATTGCAGCATTGTTTGGGCGGTGCGGTACCGTCGCTTGCGCCATAGGCGATATTGCCCTGATTAGTGCTTGGCGATCTTTTCGTAAGAGGGTGGTAGAGCGTCGTTGGCGTGCTGAGCAGGGAATCGTAGCGTTTGGCACGGCGCAGGAGTGCATACGTCGTCTCGCCGACCAACGTATTCATCGAAGCAGGCGTGACGGTCAGATGTTTGTTGACGCGGACAAACATCTGCAACGACGTGAGCGACGACTTGGAGTCCACCTCGGCCAAGTCGTACAGCTTCTTGGTCTTGGCAACTTCCTTGTGGTCCTTGCACCAGACTTGCGGCTGCATGTGACCCGTTTCGCCCTTGAAAGTGAGCGTCGGGATCACTTCCCGCCGGGAGCCCTTGACAGGAGTTATCTCAAAGGCAAGTGTGTAGCCTGGTTGCTGGTTGTAGGCACATGAGACGTGGAATGTCTTTCGACACGACGGTTCCGAGCAGGTGACGCAGGCGCCGCGTTGATCGTGGCAGATGCTACACTCGGCTTCGTACCGCCATGATGCAAGATTGCCACAGCTTTCCACCATCTTGAGCTTGTGGATGTCACTAAAGATGACCTCGGGCATCCATACTGAGCACAATACATGCGCCCAATTGTTGCACTCTGTTGGCTTGAATGCGTCCAAGGCACCCAATGGAGCGTTTCGGGCTGCGGCGGCCGTGCTCGAGCCGTTGGCGTCCTTCTTGGGTCGACCTCGGCTCTTGTCCGCAGCTGATCCGGACGTGATTGGAGCATTCTTGGCGCAAATAGCAGCTGCATCTTCCTGTGCAGCGGGTGAGCACAGAATGCACCTCGGAAGTAGAGCCGCTTCGAGCGTCGTCTCGTTATCGCAAGGATCACACAACCACTGGTCCATTTCGAGCTCTGCATCCGTCAGCCCATAGCAGCCTTGATGCACGCTAAGCGAGCAGTTGCGACACTGTGCAAGCTTCTTCTTTGGCTCGATCCTCCTGCACATGACACACTTGATTGGTTCTGGCCTCGGCACCAGAGGTGCTGCAGACACACCGTTGCCGATAATTTTACCATCTTTGGATAACTTGGCAACCTTAGTAGGCGGCGCAACACCAAGAATGCCATCTTCGGCCGAGGCTGCTTTAGTTCGCGTATTGACAGACACCAGATCGGTGTTGTACGGTTCGGCGGCATACTTTCTCCAATACAGTCCGCAGCTTACGCACAAGATCCGTTTAGAGAGAGAAGTAGGACCCTTGTACCATACGTCGCTTGTCGCGGTGGAACACATGGCACACGTGATGGGAGGGGGTCCCACTGGTTCTTCGTCTGTGTAGATGGACAGCGAAGGCGATACCGCTCTAGACGTCGAGGGTTTGGACGAAGCAGCCGAAGCCTCTTCGGCCAGCTTCTTGGAGCTCAGGAGAGTATCGAGCTCCTCTTTGCGCAAATCAGACTTGATACGTTGAATCTTCCACAGGACAAAGTAGCGGACAATGTCGGCGACCTTCTTTGTTGGGATGTAGGTCTTGAGCTGCTTCATGTCCGAGTTGACGGCTTGGATGCCAATGTCAAACTGCTTTACCTCCTTGGCTGACCAATTGACGATGCGAAGATCCTCGAGCGTGCTTTGTGCAAGCGCATCAATTGCTGCCTCTGCATTTCCTTGCTTGTCCGTAAAGACCTGCAGTGCGCGGTCAAGCAGATCAAGATTATGCGGCTCGATTTTATTGAACTTCGCCTGGGCATCTTTGATATATGCGCTGACCTCAACTTCGTCTCTGAGCACGGAAGGCAGAGAGATGGGTACAGCGCTGTGTTCGGTTCCACGCTCGAACTCGGGTGGATCCGAAGAAATCGGAACGACAGCCATGACGGGTGTCGTAGTACCCGTCGTAGCTGGAGTATCGGACCTCTCGGCGTTGTCGCGCTTCCTTTTGAAAGGTCGCCCTCTTCTTTTGAGCAAGAGAGATGCAGATGATACGGTCTCTGCGGGCGCAGCCGAAGCAGACGTTTGCCCGTCCTCTTCCTTGACCTTGTCTCCAGACTTGATATGTGTGCCGATTCCGGCCTCTTGCTGTTCGTCCCAGGTGGGCAAAGATGCCTGATACTTGGGACCGAGTCGGGTGGTGGCAATTGGATAGACAGAGTCGTGAGAATCGAGCACGTCTTTTGCGTTGGTGTGTTGGCCAAAGTAGCGATACGGCCATCGGTTAAAACAGCGTGTGCCGCGCACATCATCGATAGTCCGATCGGGCATTGGCGAGCCATCTGGTGAATTGGTGGCAGAAGCGAGTTCCTGAATACTGTTGCTGTGTGGTCTTACCGTACCAGGCGGACGGCCACGTCCTCTTGCTGCGGTACCTCCGCGGCCACGAGATCCTGGCAAGCCACGGGTAGATGTCTGACTAGTCTGCGCACGGGCAGTAGAGTCTGGCGGACTGCTTGTCTGACCGCCTGTGCCGAGACTAGACTCGACATTCTGTTCATGCCGCTTGGAGCATGGAGCGCATGTCCAGCTGTACCCCTTGGCAGGTTTAGAGAGCAATGGCGGATTGAGACACTTCATGTGAAAGTACTTTTTGCAGGTGTCACAACGCACAGATTCCGGACTGGGAGCCCACTGGCGACAGACGGAGCAGCCTCGAAGAGCGTCGGTAAGATCGGTAATCATACCCGTCCCCGCTTCGGCAGCGACGAACGAGTAGCGGGTACGCAATGTTTCGAGAACGTCAAGCGGAGCATTCTTGATTTTGTCGGTGGGGATTACGTCGTAGAATCGGTGAATATAGCGATCGTACAGCTGGTGGTAGTAAAAATGGTCTTCCTTCCTCTTCCACTGGCTGACCTCGGGTGCCTTGCCGTCTCCGATCAGATCACGATGACGAACTTCACAGATTCCACGGATGTTGTCCAGGCTAAAGACATCCGAGTGCATAGTTGCGACGAGGAGCCGGGGGTCGTTGGAGCTCTTGAGACTGATGTCGCGCATGCGGAGGAAAAGATTGGCTCGAACTTGAAGAGTGCCGGACGAGCTTGCGAGAGCTGCAGCGCCACTGCGAGAGGAAGAGGCGGTGACGAACTCCATGACGCGAGCTATCATGTAGGGCTCCCCTGCACCGGGTGCCCAGGCGGGAGAGAGGTAGATGTGATCATTGATGCCTATGGTCTTGCCATCGCGTATGGCAACTCGTGTGATAGGAGCTGCTGCTTTACCACCAGGAGGCGAGGTGGACGCCGAGTCAAGCAATGCCTGTTGTTGCTGTTGCTGTTCCAGGCCAGCTTGAGAGGCAGTCAAGCCGGTGGCGGCCAGAGCGGAGCTGGCCATACTGGTAAAAGTCGATAACAGCGACCCACGCACTTGTGCCCTAGCAGAAGAGTTGTGAAGAAGAGCAGCGCCAAGAGTGCGGATGCGAAAAATTGCGTGACGCCACTATGGCACGAGTATAGCAGTACCTGTCAAGGGAGGACGACGCAGGGCGGGAAAAAAGGTCTGTGGGAGGACCAAAGGGGGGTGGGAAAGGATGCGGTGACGTGAGAGACGAACCAGAAAAAAAGAATTCCCCAATGGGCCGGGCAGGGCAGAGGCTTGACAAGACGAATCCAAAGGAAGATGGTCTGTCCTGAGCCGCCGCGCTCGGTAGATGATGGAGACTGCGGGGAGGGGAAAGAGGGACGCAGCTGAGATAGAAGGGCAAGAGGGGGGGAATGATTGTGCGGCGTTGGACAGAGGAATCGGGGTCAAAACTCCCTTTGACACTTGCCTAGTTTCGCACAAACAGATCCTTCACGTGTGGTGTATGACCTATTTGACAGTAAGACCGCAATCACAAGACTTCGATCCATTCACCTCAATCCTGCCTCTGTCAAGCTGCTGCAGGACAGCTGTGTTCGCTCTAGATGCACGAGCCTGTTCCTGAGAACTGAGCTAGGGCAGCTCTTGCCAGACGCTCGCTCCATTCCCTGCACTGTGAGCGCTTCCACACGAGCCAGGCCGGAGTAACGGTGGCATGGGTTCGATGCTGTCATATGGACTCTTCAGATAAGCACAAGCAGTCAGCACAAGGCAAGTACGATGGCACCCAGTAGCAAGGGGCTTGAGCAAGGACGAGAGGCGAGCACGGTAAGAGGGTATCAAGCGGGTGTCATCTTTCTGCGATTTTGTACTGTAACTTCCTCATCGGATCTTCATTCAAGATATTATTCGGAGCAAGCTCGAGAGAAGCTAGTACGGCGCATGACTCCGTGACATTGTGAGCCAATTGACTTTTGTGTGCTGTGCGCCGAGAGGAGCCCAGCTGGTATGCATGACTGCCATCGTTGACATGCAAAGTTGGAGAGGAAAGCCGAGCAATGTTATATCCAACTTTTGCAGTCTGACACGAACCTCCACACATTGTGATTTCAAAATTGACAGTTGCATTTTGGCCAGGCACTCTAGGCTGCAGCGAGACCCTGAGAAACACGTTTGACCGACACAGTGGCTCGGTGCCCGGGGTAGGACGAGCGTGCTCCTCCTCATCAGACTCGTCCCCTGGGCCCGCCTGACTGTCAGACACACATTCGGACCTCGACTCCCCTAGTCAGCCACACCATTCCTCCTTTGCCTCGCTCATGTCTGTTGTCTCACCGCACTCGACCCTGTCCACGTCACTGCTGTCTTGACGCAGGGTGGCCCAGCATGACAAAAGAGGTGCAACATCTTGACTCTTTACCCAAAATCATCCCTGCCCGAGTCAATATCCTCCATCTTCAGCTCAGAGACCTGTTGCAGCCGGCGAAGACACCCGATAAGGTTCTCTTTGTCAGTCGACTCAAGGTCGAACAGGCCGACTTTGCTTCGCTCAAACCTACGTCGGTTTACTGCACGCTCGATTTCCAGCCCAATTGCCTCGCCATCGGCTGTGGTCTTCTTGCTGCAGGTGGTCAACATGGTGAGCTAGCATTACGTCCTTTGCACTCGCCGCTGTCTGCTGTCAATCATTCAGGAACACCTGCTGATCGCCCACCGGCTCCATGGCTACTCCGTACTCCCACTGGAGGCTCTATCAATAACGCAATCAGCATTCAGCCTGATAGCAACGCTTCTTCCTCCTCACAATCCAGTTTACAAAGCTCAGAGTCTGACAAATTCGAAAGCCGTACCTCGACATCATGGCATCGGGACCAGCCTTCCACCACGACGGCTAGGCCAGGCCTACTGTTCGGCGACGAAGAGATGGAGTCTGAACTCTCTGAGAGTGTCTTTCAGGAGCTTGCCGCTGCCTACGGCTTTGATGAAGCCGCTATAAATCAAAGCTCGCGCTGGAGACGCTCATCCACCAGCTCACGCTCTCGCAGTCCAGCCAAGACAGAAGCAGCACCTTTAGCACCCATCAAGCTAATGATATCCAACAATGACCAATCGGTCAAGATGTACAACCTTCGTCCGCCGCGATCTACTCCAGGAGCCGGTGGACGAATTGAAGCGGGTCTGCCTGGTCTCTCACGCAACACCACTCTCCACTTTCCCACCGCCATCAACCACTCTTCTCTCTCGCCGGATCACCGCACACTGATCTCTGTTGGGGACACACCTCATGTGTTTATCCACAACGTGTCGCCCTCGGGCGAGTATACCAAGATAGCCACGTACCCAGCCTCGTCCGATGCATGCTTTAGCACCTCTTGGTCACCCGATGGCTCAAAATTTGCCGTCGCAAGTCAGGACGGTATCGTCTCCGTCTGGGATGTTCGCAGCTCACGCAGACTTGCGGCACTCAGCACGAGTCAGGCGTCCATGACGAGCGGTAATGGAGCCGCGAGAGTGGTCAAATTCTCGCCCTGTGGCAAGTTCATTGCCTTTACAGAGCATCGCAACTACTTTCACATCTCAGACACAGTCACCTTCGCAGAGACGCAGAGACTAGCTGTTCCGAGTATGGCTTACTACTCGGGTGATCTTGCTGGAGCCTCTACGTTGTCCGCGCAGTCAGCGACGCAAGAAGAGGAAGACTTGGCACGAGGTTACTCCGGTCCACCCATCGCAACGACAGCGTCAGGGCGACGGTTCCCGCTCACCGGCATGATGATGGACCCAGGGGAGCGCTTCCGTGTGCTTTCCAGCTCCACCACAACGGCTGGACAGGAACTTACATCGCGCGATCGCGAGAGACGCTCCATCATGCATGCCGCCTTTATGCGCGAGTGGAATCGCGCCATCAACCAGGTCGATCTTGGTCTCAACCCGGATGCCAGTACCAGCGTTGGCGGCGCCACCGGCATTCCCAACATACCTTCCACCCGTTCCTCGAGCACTTCCTCGGTCTCACCCGCTACCAATGCCGATATTGAACGGCTACTGGGCTCTACCTCCCGCGCCAACGTCGCGCGAGACTGGTGGGGCGCCGACCCAACTTCCGACACATCCTCCATCTCAGACTCCCCCCCTCCTTCCGACGCCCCCCGCTCCACCACCACCACCACAACCGGCACGGGTGCAAGCGCAATCTGGAGACGCATAGACCACCCTTTCCGTCGAAGTGACGACTTTCTCTCCCACCGCGAATCATCCATCAACATCTCCGGCCTATGCTGGGACCCCGAGTCAGAAGCAGTCTACGTATCAAGTGAACGTCTCATCTCCCGCTTCTCGGTCCTCGACTCGCGCAGATCCTACCCCTCAGCCACCTTCATCTGAAGTCCCATTCATCCACCAAAGTCTGAAAGAACCGAAAGAGAATTCAATTATTCAAGATGATATGCCATGCTAAAGTGTCGAGTCTGGTGCGAGTGTTTGTGCGCTATGGATGTGTAAAAGTACAGATGGAGAGAGAAAGAGAGCGCTAGCTCTGTGATGCAAGATTACAAAAGTTTTAGAAGCGGATCGAGAGCGGGTCAATGTAATGCGATTCGGCGTTGTTGAAAGGCGCATGCGGAGCCTGAGAGACAAAGCCGCCGTGGTGGTAATGCAAATAGTTGTCGGAGAATTGTTGGCCAGCAACGCATCCAGGGAATGCGTCCATAGGCGGCGTCGGGTACGGCGTGGTCGTGGCCAAAGGTTTGCGTGTCATCCTCTCGTACTGTTGGTAGGCGCGACTGGCATCGTGATGGTGCTGCGGCGCAACGTGATCAAAGTAGTCTTGATGGCAGGCGATGGGCGCAGGCAGATGCATTCCCAGAATGCCACGATCGTGACCGGCAGCCAGTTGCCAGTAAGCGAGGGGATACTGCTTCTGTTGTTGGCAAGCCAATGACTGCTGCGAGGCATAGGGTGCGAGAAGCGTGTTGGGCGTCGACACGAGTGGATCAAACACCGATCGAGGGCAGGGCTGGGCAAACGGAGGGCTGAGACCATGAGGTCGTCCACCAGGGGTGCCAGCGCGAGAGCTGCGGTCGATACTGAGATTACGGCGCTTTGTCGCGCGTTCAGGCGACGGTGTTTCATGGCATGTACGTTCGTCAGAGGGACTGGCAAGCGCCAAGGCTCGTTTGGTGCCCAAGGAGTAGTCTTGCATCGAGGCAGAACGAGCGCTGGGGTAAACACTCGTCGCCGCGCTGGAATCGGAGGTCGCCGAAAATGCCTCAAAGTCTTGAGATCCGCGCGTGTAGGACGATGCGCTGTAGGCATAAGTCGGACTGACATGGTGATGAGCTTGACCAGAGCTTGGGGAGGACAGCACCTGCTGATCAAGACCATGAGTGTCGGGCGACCACGATCGACTGTAGCTTGTTCGCGAATTATGTGCGATCCGGCGCGGACCTTCATACATGGCAGAGAGATACTGTTGCTGTTGTTGCTGTTGTTGCTGCTGCTGGAGGAGGTACAATTGTTGCGACTGCTGTTGATGCTGTCGAAGGGCACTCTGTCGGACCTTGTCCTGCTCTCGTCGGCTGATGGCGTACTGACGATGCTCTGCAAGATTTTCTAACGTGCCGATCCAACACTTGAAGTCGAGATCTGAGACGTAGATATTGGAAGAGAGTCCAAGCCAGAACTCAATCTCCATCTTGGTGACATCCTTTAGCTTGAGGCCAGACAGCTCGGACCACGTTTTGTTGGTGTAAGTGTGGTCGTCGAGAAACTTGTTGGCCAGCATGAGGGCGGTGACAAAGAGACGAAATTCGCTGCCGTCCTGACCGCGAAGACCAGGGTTCTTGGACTTGAGGCGGTGGATGTAGAGCAAAGCAAGAATGATGACCGACTTGGAGACCTGAGTGGTGTTGAGCATGTTGCGCACAAAGTCAGTGAAGCGACGTCGTGGGTAGAGGCGCAAAGCACGTGGGTCTGACGAACGTTCTTGAGCTGTGGGTCGAGCGTTTCTAGCAACAGCAGCAGAGCGGGCATGAGCCTCGACAGCATTGTGCAGATCTCGCACCGAGAAAGTGACGGACTCGGACAGACTGCCGAGGCTAAGCTTCTTGGAATGACGTTTGAGTACTGGCGAGGCAGTAGCCGAATTGTTCCTGAAGGGTGAGCTCGGAGTGGTGTTTGCCATGCTAGCGTCGAGAACGGCGGCGCCTCCGAACCAGATGTAACACACCATTTGTGCACACCAATCGCTCACTGAGCTCGATGACTTGAGGTCGCTGTCGTCGACGGGTTTTGGTGCAAGAAGGACGGCCTCGGTGATTTGCTCGACCTCAGTATCTGACTCGGTCACATCGGTAGACAAGGGGCTCAATGGTCTTTGCTGCTTGAGTGATGTGATGGGGTGGTACTGAGCCCAGTTCTCCTTGCCGGAATAGACTGGATCTGGGTAGGTAGAGTCGCGAGGACCATTGGAAGCTTGCATTGGATAGATCATGGTGGCCTCGGGCACTGCTTCCATAGAAGGCTCACTGTAGTAGAGCGAAAGGTCGTTGGAGTCGGAAGCAATGACAGGTTCGAACCCGTAGCAGCGCTTGTCCAGCGGGTGCTCGAAGGAAGGAATTGTTCTTTGTATGAGGGTCGTCATAGGAAGCTGAACAGGGTGGCAGCTGTAACGCAAAGCTTGGAAAGGCCGCAATAGGGCTAGGCCAGAGACGATGATGTCGGCATCAACACGGAAAGCGGCTCGATGGTGAATGGGAAGAGATGAAGAAAGGAGAAAGCAAGACCAGGGTGGGAACAAGGAACAATGGGAGGCAGAGAGCCGTCAGACTTGTTCACCAAGCGGCTTGAGAGCGGATGTCGGTTGTGAAAATGAAGCGAGAGACAACAGGCAGGGTGAGTAGCGATGTGAACCAAACTGAGCTGCTGAGCATGATGAAGAGCGCATGGGCGAGCGGAGCGATAGGAAGCGGAGACGCAAGCGAGCCTGCTTGCAAAGTGGAGCGACGCACTAGGAGCCACACACCAGGCACGCACAAATGCACGCACAGAGAGAGAGACACACACGAGGAAGGCTAGCTGACCGAGAAGCGTAAGCGGATCGAAATGTAGACCGAGTGAGAAGAAAGCAAAGAGGTACAAGCCCACAACGCAAGCCCGCGGTGCAGGTTTCGCGGCGTTCGCACATGCATTGAGCGCGAGGAGAGGGGCGACGGTCAATTTGTGCAAGCCCTAAAAAAAACACAAGCTCGCATGGCAAAGATGCCGGCCAAGCCAAAGGGGGGGAAGGCTGGGCGACATCATCATCGGACGTTAAACTAGTCACACGCGAATCAAGTCAGCTAACTAGGACACTAGTATTTTCCACAATGGGATCAGCCAGCCGACGCACAATGCAGATGGTGAGATTGACCACGGTCACAGCCACCCGCACCCTTTTGCTCGCCATGCCCACCTTCCCACTCGGAGCCAAACACAGAACCTCCAAGCTCAAGTTGCATGCTGCAATGAAATATCTGCTCAAGCGAAATAGAGCCAAGCAGCCAAGGCCAAAAGGCACGGGACGCCCAAATCCGGGTCCACGTCACACGCGAGAGAGGGTAAGACCTATAGTGCTCATTGGTTTATTCGGTCTCGGGGCTGATTCGCCTGTCACTCGCACGCCATGCCAGAAAAAGCAAATGCGGGCCGAGAGCACATTGGCGACGGCCGGAGCAAACTGGGTGAGCGCCGAAAGTGAATCCGGGTATCGTGGCTCTGCCGGCTGCGGTGCACAAAACAGAAAGTGAGATTTTGGCTTTTGGTGCGATGCGGTGCGGTGCGGGCACGGAAAGTCACAAGTGGGAACAATGAAAGGGGTTTGTGTGGTCGGAGTTGGATTTGGGTCAACTCGCTTCCAAGGGAACGACAGGTGCAAGCATGCATGCACAGTGCACAGCACTCTGGCAGGCAGGAAGTATCCCGAGGCGCAAAAGTAAGCATGATCATCATCCACCTGTAGATGCTCAACCGTGTTGCCGTGACCCCCCCTTGCGCTCGTCGGCTCTCGAGTGCCACATGAACTCGCCAAATGACGCCGAGGCTAGATGCATCACTTTGCACAGCGCCCACCCCTATCGTTGCAGTACGTCTCGAACCGAGGCAAGACTAGACAGAAAGCATGACACGAAACGCTGGAGACCAACAGCCGGTCCCTCTTTCTCCAACAGCCTCTGCATCTAAATTTCCCTTTGGTCTCTATGCTCCGATCGGGTGCACACGAATCGGTCAAATTTTTATGCCATTCGGCTGACCAGGCTCAGCCGTTCACTCAGCAACATACTCAGACGAGTCAGACCCTTGTCCGTGTCGGATTCGCATACCACACCTCGATTAAGGATGATGCGGGTCTGTTTCCGGCCGTCTGGCGCGGAAATGCCGAATTACGATCATGCATTGACTTTCATTTGTGCAAATTGATCACCGCGCGCACACATCAGACCCGTTGCTCAACGAGTAATACAAAAACAAAAGGTGCCACCATCGGCCACCCGCGATTTCTCTAATTTTGTCGCATGGCTCGTCTCCAGCTCTACTCTCCGAACAAAGGCACGATCGCGGCCCTCTTCAGCCAATCTTTGTGCATATCTGTAAACTTTTGGGTCAGTGTTGCTTAGCTCATGGTTGTCATGCTAGAGAGTGAGTAGCCGAATTTCGCTCCTTTTCGGCTGAAGCCTTCTACAGGTCGCGAATCGTGCTTAGTGCACACAGGCAACACATTACGCATAAAAAATGCGCAGTGCCGGCCATTCGTTCGCTTGTCGGCTCCAATGTGTGCCTTGCAACCCGCTCCCCTTTCTAATGCGAATTTCCGGGCCCCCTCCTTTTGTGCCTACACGGCCTATTCACGATTCTGTGATTCTCCGAAAGCCACAGACTCGGCGTCGAGCCCCTGCTTGGCCCGCTTGGCTTGCTTGGCGGGTGTGACGTGCGCGTGTGGGCCCGAATCAATCCCTCGCTTATAGTCTAGACTGAATTGACTAAAGTTCCCATCCTATGCGCGCTCGCTCCATCCGAACCGTGATCACAATGTGGCTTGTCAACGATGCACGGCGGCGTCACTGCAAGGTATGGGCGAGAGCAAATGGCTTACAAACTCGATCACAGCCCCACGTGACCTGGTCACTTCCGTATGATCAATCTGACAATGGAAGCTTTCGCGTTTGCGCGTAAATTGCGCGTTTTGCATTTTGGTCGTGTTGGTGTTGCTCTCATTTTTATCTGTCGCGTTCGAACAAGTCACCCGGTAGCTTGCAACGGCAGTATGCAGGTGT
Source organism: Farysia itapuensis (assembly GCA_023212645.1). NCBI lineage: Eukaryota > Fungi > Basidiomycota > Ustilaginomycetes > Ustilaginales > Ustilaginaceae > Farysia > Farysia itapuensis. The sequence goes on along the minus strand of JALBYC010000030.1, from coordinate 79,960 downwards.
TCGGCAGCTCTCGCGGGCCTTTGGTGCATGTCGAGGTCAGATTGAAGCCGTATGCTTCCGTTGGCCTCGACGTAGTGGAAGCGGAAGTCCGGTCCTTTCTGATACGTACGTATCCCACCATTCAGTGCGAAAGTGAGCTCAATGAGTGGTCCGGCTCAGATATTCTTGCGGAGCACGTGGAGCGCATACGAATCGCCGAGAGTCCTTCTGGACATCAAACAGTCCACGCCACAGACTCGTGCACCTTGGAAGTCCACGTATATCAACCTGCAGCGGTGGACATTATAGATGAATTTTCGGCAGCCGATCCTGCCGCAGACGATGGCGACGAGACAACTGCGGCGAGCGTCACTGAACTGCCTACTCGATCGCTCGACGGAGTGTGGGACAGTCTTGTGTATGAACAGGACATCAAGCCCAAACTGCTCAACTATATCCACACAACCTTGCTTTTTTCCAGCGCCAACGTCGACTTTAACCTGGTTTCATGGAATCGCATAGTCTTGCTTCACGGCCCACCAGGGACTGGCAAGACAAGCTTGTGCAAAGCACTAGCGCAAAAGCTGGCAATCCGACTATTACCCAGGTATACACATGGCAAGTTGGTCGAGATCAACAGCCACTCTTTGTTCTCCAAATGGTTTTCCGAGTCGGGCAAATTGGTTCAAAGGCTTTTCAGCATGATTACCGAGATGGTTGACGATGACGATGCCTTTGTCGTGGTGCTGATCGACGAGGTTGAATCCCTCACCGCGGCGAGGAGTGCAGCAGCATCTGGAACCGAGCCATCTGATGCAATACGAGTCGTCAATGCACTTCTTACTCAGCTCGATCGACTCAAGCACCGTAAAAATGTCCTCATCGTGACCACTTCCAACATCACCGAATCCATCGACACCGCCTTCATCGACCGAGCCGACATCAAGCAGTATGTAGGCTTGCCACCGCCCAAGGCCATCTACTGGATCTTGGAAAGCTGCATGAAGGAGCTCATGAGGGTCGGCCTGATACAGAACACGGTAAGTCTAGCCGCTTTTTCTCCATGAGATAATGTGCTAACTCTTGCAACAGTCGATCTTACCGTTCGATGAGACCGAACCGCTAGCATCACAGGGAGAGCAGCCAGATCCAGTAGCTCTCGCCACCAGTCTGCAGTTGCGCGAATTGTCACATTTGTGCAAGGGTCTCTCTGGCCGAACCTTGCGTCGACTACCGGTGCTGGCGCATGCACGTCACATTGGTCTGGCACAGACCCCTGTCGCATGCAACCTTTGGCTTGATGGCATGCAGAAGGCGCTAGTCGAGACACAGCACGACCTGCAGAAAGCGCTCTTGGGCAGCAGCGCACCGGACTCGACGATATAATAGATAACATAGTCCTGGAAGATCTGTGTGTGGTTCGAATGCGGTGGTCAGTTCGTCTGTAGGCGTAGAAGCGGCGATCCAAGATCGGCGTGAAAGCCAAAAATTCCGGATTGCGGAACTCGCGAATTTCGGCCCGGCCCCTCCATATATACTGAGCTGTCCACCACCGCCGTTGCTTACCACTCTACACAGGATGGCGACCGAAGCATTGCTGCCGTTGGGCGCAGCGTACGAAGGAGCAACACAGACGCTGCTCGACGATGTCAAGACTAAAGCAGGCGCGGCATATCACCCGACTGTGTACAACCCTGCTACAGCTACGCAAAAGGGCCACGCCTTGATCGGCAAAGAGCGTACGGCGGACAAGGCCGGATTCAAGCTGTACTACGAGGTGCATGGCTCCGGTCCGACACACGTTGTCTTTGTTATGGGTCTCAACAACTCGTGCTTTGGCTGGCTTCCGCAGGTGGAGCATTTCTCCAAGCAGCCAGACAAATACTCGTGCCTTGTGTTTGACAACCGTGGCGTGAGCAATTCGGACACGCCCCCTGGGGTCTACAAGACTTCCGAGATGGCGATTGATACTTTCGACCTGCTGAAAGAGTTAGGGTGGACCGAGAAGCGAAGCATCCACCTCGTCGGTGTCTCTATGGGCGGTATGATTAGTCTTGAAATGGCACGGCAGAGACCAGAGTACCTGGCCTCACTCAATCTGGTGTCCACTGCGCCAGGGCGACGGTTCCGGACACCCAAGTACGGTTTATCTTCTCTCGTGCGTGTGCTCGGCGGCCGTATCATTGGCATCGACAGCGAAGCATACCGTCTGAACCGTCTCATGACCACTCTGTTCCCTGAGCCTTGGCTTGCGGAACAGAGCGCCAAAGATCCTGCCCGGACGAATCAACAAGTTATCTTTGATATGTTCAAATGGCGCTTTGGCTTCACCAAGCGTCAATCCGTACATGGTGCATTGGCGCAGATCAAGGCGGCGTTGACACACAACGTGCCTGACGCCGATCTAAAACGTATCAACGACTCTGTACCCAAAATCTGCATCTACACTGGTGACGTCGACCACCTTGTCGACCCACGCAATTCAGAGTACCTCAAGTCGCACATGCCGAATGCTGAACTGCAACAATTCAGCAACGCTGGTCACGCACTTGGTAATCAGCTGGCCAGTCAAATGAACACCATCCTCGAAAGAGTCATTGCTGAAGGACAGGAGAAGGTCCAGCAGCAGTCTTGATAGTCTCTTACACATACACGCACCAGCATAGAAAGAACACGGGAATTTGAATACCATTTTTACTGTTTGGGCGCGACGGCACGCACCGCCTTGTTACTGGCGATGGGTCGTGCTGCTTTGGTGGCGCTGGTAGGGGGAGAAGTGAGAACGTGGAGCCAGATGGCCCGAAGTAAGAAACAGGATCCGATGACGAGCGAAATAATGGCTTTGCCGCCTTCCTGACTGAGCATGGCGGCTTTTTTGGTATAGATCGTGTTGACTACGGGACCATAACCTGGATGGCTCAGCGTCATGACACCGTACACGGCACTGGCCAACGCCGGAGCGAAAATGTCGGTGAGTTCGACCAGTGTCTTTGCCTTTAGGAACGGCGGTGTGCTGAAACTCCAGCCAAGGGGGTCAAAGACGTTGAGGGTGAAGGCGCTGATGCCGCCTCCGCAGGCCGAAATGGTGCCGATGATGATCTGCATGAGCAGCGAAGAGCGAACGACGGGGTTTGCGTGGTTGAGCACCATGTTGATGCCGCCATACGTTGCTGCTGTTCGAGTTGCACCATCCAGCACGGGCAGAGTGAGGTCAAGCAGCTTTGCAGACGGACCTGTGCCAGCTGCGGCGAGCAGGGCAGACGTCATGGCGTATACCGAGAGGTAGTTGACCCACGGCCAGACAGACAATAGTTGGGGCGGGACCTGACACAGCGTGTAATTGGCGATGAAGCCGCCACCCCAGGCCATTACGATAAATCCAGCTGCATCGCGAAGCATCGAGACGTGTGTCTCTGCTGCCGTCTTGCCTTCTGCACGTCGACGAGCACGGAAAACGGAGGAGATGGATCGGTACGCGATGACCACCCGCAATGCATGCAGTGTCGTCGCCCATGGGAACGGGTACAGTAATGGATGTACGGGCTGCATCAATTGTCCGTTCAGCGTCGCCAAAGGCGCAAGTACAGTAGCCAGCATTCTGGAATCTAGAGTGATGGTTGATGGTGGTAGTAGGACGAGTCGTTCTTCCGGATATCGCGCTTCGATTTCCCACCACGCTGTTCAGGGTCCAACGTCCAGCAGCGGCACAATGTTGATCCCTGCGCGGTCTCCCACGTTGATTTTGTTTGCGCCTTTTTCTCACCCACATTTCTCTTCTTTTTCGCGCCCAAAATTGTGGAGAAGCTTTTTTCTTGAACAAAAAAAAAGGCTTTGATTGTTTGATCAACTCACACTCGGTGCACCGTGTACCGTGTACGCCTATACGCCTTACGCATACACAGGCGCCATACTATCGACATATGCCGGGTCAAGTGAATCCAGAGGTGTTCCACGGTAAGTCGATGCCGCGGATGGACTGAACGCAGAGCATGCTCTGACGATTCGTATCGACACGTCTGTGATAGCCAAGGTGTACGACATCACGCGCTTAATCCCATATGGACGTGTGACGTCGTACGGTCATATTGCTCGATTGGCCGGCCATCCTGCACACTCACGGCTGGTGGGTGCAGCGCTCAAGTTCTTGCAGGATGATACGGTGCCATGGCATCGGGTCATTGGCTCGTCTGGCGCCATCTCCGATCGTGGTGATGGTGGACAAGGTGCGGCACGACAGGCGCAACGACTGCAAAACGAAGGCGTCAACGTCAACCACGGCAGAGGCGAAGGCGTCACCATTGACTTCGGCCATCCCAACCCAAACGCAAAGTACAAGATCAGCATGAGTGCATACGGCTGGTTCCCCGACCACGTCCAACTAGACGGCTACGAGGAAGACCCGGACCAAATCCGACACAACAACATCAATCACGCGCAAGACGACTCAGACCTCAGCGAATTATCAGACGACGAATAATTGAAGGTGGTGCAGTAACGGGGCAGACAGGCACTGTTAGTGTGTATATGGGTCGCAGCTCAGCGTCGCTTTTTGCGCCCGTCGTCCTCGTCGTCCGAGCCGCCTTGACGACGCTTCTTGTCGTCGGCGCGAGCAGCTTTGCGCTCCATCTCGTCCCAGTCTTCGCCCTCGTCGCTCTCCTCTTCAAAGTCGCCCGATCCGCTCTCGGAGGCTGCCGAATCGCCAAAGTCGCTCCCAGACTCGGATTCCGCCTCCGATTCCAGATCACCTTCGTCCATAGCACTGCCAAATTCGGAGCCCGACTCGCTCTCGTCGGAGCCTTCATCGTCTGAATCGGCCTGCAAGAATCCCCAACCTCCTTCGACGAAGAAGTCGTAAGGATCTTCGTTCACCGTCTTCATAATTGCGCCCCAGTTCAGGTTGACGGCTCCCTCGGTCACGCAGATGTCGACCGAATCGAGCCACTGCTTGACATCGTCGAGCGACGTCGTCGGGATCGAAGTAACGTGCATTGGCGCACGCGAAAAGTCAGAGAATACGAAGACCATGTCGAACGACTGAAGCCCGAATTGAACACGTTCGAGATGCACGATCTCGACATCCGTCAGAGTGATGACCAGGAACGGAGGATCCGTCAGATGCACCAGACAGTCAGTCGTCGGCTGCAACAGCACATTGGTGCGGAAAGGCACACCGCTGAAACCCAGTTCGCGATAAGGCACATCGACCGAGACGCGACCCTCTGACGCTTCTGCAATACGCTCTGCAAACATCTTGAACTCCTTGTTGAGCTGCGATCGTCGGCGTCGTTCTTCCTGCTCCAATTCGATCTCGTCTTCGTCACCAGATCGGTACTTGCGCTTTCGATTGCCTGTCTCGTCAAATTGAACATCTGATGCTTCGCGGTAGAACTGAATGTCCTTGGCTTTCCGCTTGCCAATCATGATGGGCGACTTGAGATGCACGTGTACAATCACAATGAGCTCCTTGTCACAGGGCTGGAAGAAGAGATGCTTCATATTGGAGAAAAGCAGATCAATCCTCTGATCGGGTCGAAGCGGAGACGAGAATCGAAGACCATTCTGATGTATAGTGAGATCGCCAGGCACTCGCTTGCCCTCCAGCGCCGGTCGAGGGAACACTTCTGGGAGTGTGTAGGTGCGTGACTTGGACAGAATCAGCTTGTCTTGCTCGACAACGTCGGCTAGCTCCTTTTCTTCCGCGTCGCGCTTGGTTGCCGATTTTCGCAGCTCGGTGATCTCGCGGTACAATTCGGCGAATCGAGCAGAGTCGGTCGACCTGTAGCTCATGCTGCGCACAAAGGTTGCATCTGGATCGTCGAATGGCACGTCCTCCTTCTTGCCGGCAATCTGACCAGGCGTGACAAAGTTGAGGCGAAGATATGTGTATTCGCCCTCGTCGCTCTTGCTGATATTTTTGAGCGTGTTGACATGGAAGGGAACTGCGAAACCATAGATGGGCAAGATGATGGATTGCGCGCGGTGATCCACAAGGATCTTGAGGTCGACCACCTTTGGCGGAAGCAGATTCTCTCTTTTGTAGCTCTCAAATCGGCGAACCACTTTTTCATTGGAAGCGTTGCCTTCACCATCCTCACCGGCAAATCTCGCCAGTCCATCCTCCTGCATTTGTCGAGCGAGCTCCTTCTGGTGCGCCTTGGTCTTCTCGGCCGCCGTATCGTCCATCGCTGCTCCGCGATTCTTGTTGCGGAGTACTTTGCCACCTGGCGTGATCTTTGCGTCGGACTTCACTGGGCTGCGTCGATCTTCTACCTCTTCGTCTTCTTCATCGTCTTTAAAGAAGAAGGCCATGTCATTGGTTCCCCGAACGCGATCAGTGAGGAAAGTGGCAGCCACTCCGTCATTGACTCGAAGTGTGTCGATCAGCAAGAGAGAGTAGACCGCATCAGAGTGATTCGGATCATCGAGATCTTGGAAGCCAATCGAAAGGTTGATCACCATGTTCTTCTTGAGTTTGCGCGAAGTCTTGGCGGACACGACATAGGTACTGTCGCGGAACTCAAGGCCAATGGCAAAACCAATGTTCTTGACAAAGGACTGCGCAAGCTTCTCGTCCTTGGCGCGGACAATTTCGAGGGCTTTAGCGTAAACGTCTTTGCAGCTGACACCGGCTCGGAGATGTTTCTCGACAATCTCAGTCTGCAATTCGTGCAAAAAGGCGTATGTCTTCTGCTGGCTCTTGTGTGGATCAATGAGGTAGGTTCTGCCGATGTTGCTGCAATAGTTCTTGTACTTGACTCCCATGCTGGAGATGACGACACCACCTTTTCCATCAGCGCCTGCCAAGCGTTTGTTGCTTGAGATGGCGGAAGTTTTCAAATCGTATTCACCACCAGATTGGACGATAGGGGTGTAGCACCAATCCGCCAACGACAGGTCAGCACCTTCGAGCGCCTTGTACTTTTTCCACATTTTTGCGTCGTCAAGCTTGGCCTCGACTCTTTCCGAAAGTTGTTCGTGAGTTGCCTTCTTGCCCTCGTCGAGGATGGTGGTCATCTCGTTTTCAAAGTAGTCGGAAATGACAGCTGAGCTCATCTTGGCGGCGTACTTTATCGACTTCAATTCGTCTTCATCTTTGGCCGCCCAGAGCGAGCTGAGAGACGGACCAACGTCGATGGTCTGAATACCCTTTTTCGTCCTGACTTCTTCAAACACTGAAGACCATTCGTCAGCAAATTTGCCAATAGGCTTATCTTTGGGCAAATTGCCCATCTTCTTGCCCTCAGATTCGATGCGAGAGATGAGGTCGTCCCAGATGGCCTTGTTTGCCGCCTCATCCTTGCTCCTCTTGAGGATTTCGATGCCGAAGTCCGCATTGGCAGATTTGAGAGCTTCTAGATGAGCGGCTTTCGAGGCACTCGTGACAAAGACGATGCTAGTCTTGGTGAAGAGGATCACGGTGGAAGGGAATTCGTAGCCGAGAAGCCAAGAGTGAAGTGCTGTTGTCTTGGAGTACATGAGCTCATCATTCTGACCGCCCATGACTACGATGAAGGAGTCGACCTGACGGAGCTGTTCGTAGTCCTCCGATGAGTCGTTGGCTTTCCAGGCGGTCAAGATGCTCTTGACTCGACGCTGGAATGCGCCAGCATCTATGTGAATCTGATCCGACATTGGTGCCGCAGCCGAGAAATCCGCTCTCAACGGTGTTTGGCAGAGAGATGAGCAGAATCTGTATTGCGGAGCCTCTTTGCTGTGCAACACTCAGCTGAGGAACCACTTGAGATGCCCTGCCGATGCGTGTGGTGGGAAAGAAGGGCTGAGTTGGTCGAGATCGTGCACAATTCTTTTCGCGGTAAAAGTAGCGTGTCGCATTTCCTTCCAGGCGTTCCAGGAGGCGCGGCGGCGCGGCGGCGCGTGATAGATTTTGCGGTCTAACACTATCTCGCTCCCACTTTCAAACAAAATAGTCCGATCAGGGTTCACTTACTCAAGTTGGTCAGGGCGCAGCAGCATTCAGCGATAGCGGCTCAGTCCACGCACGCCAAAAAAAAGTGGATGGACCCCGCGCCAGTCCGGTGCACTCTGGTCTCACGCTCTCATATCTCCCACGCAGTTGACGCCATCCATCCACAAGCAACCATCAACACTGCCAGAGTAGCGTTGGAGGGATCCATCTGATCGAGCCCACCAAGCTTGTGCATTGTCCAGCTCTCAAGACAAACACTCGTCACCACACCAATTCCATTGGACTGAACCACGCAGCACAACCAGATCGCCAACCGTCACGATGCGTTCCGTGTTCAAGAACGAGCACTCTTTTGAGAAGAGAAAGGCAGAAGCAGAGCGAATCCGTCAAAAGTATCCGGACCGTATCCCTGTCATTTGCGAAAAGGCAGATCGTACCGACATCCCCACAATCGACAAGAAAAAGTATCTGGTACCCTCGGATCTGACTGTCGGCCAATTTGTCTACGTCATTCGAAAGCGCATCAAGCTGGCGCCGGAGAAGGCCATCTTTATCTTTGTCGACGAAGTATTGCCGGCCACGGCAGCTCTGATGAGTGCTATCTACGAGGAGCACAAGGACGAAGACGGCTTCCTCTACGTGTCTTATTCTGGAGAAAACACCTTTGGCCGCCAATAGTCCCTTGACATTAAGTATAAGTGTTCGCCCAAGATGCAAAGAATAAGGCGTTCCCTTCCCTCACGCCCCAACATTGGATGGCGACCACACTCTACCTCGATTCGGTCTGCTAGCACTTGCAAGGCTGCTGCATCAGCTGCCATCTTCCTTGTCGAGACGCCCGTTCGTACTTTTCCCACAACCCTACAATGTCCCCAGATGTCGTACCGATGTACGTCTACCGCAACTCTCTCCTGTTCCAGATTGTCCCCATTTGTTCCTTGCTTTCCTGCACACCGTCCCATCACTGCGCTCGCAAATCTCTTGTAACTCTAGCGTGATACACGCATATCTAATCCGCGATTCTATGCCAACCTTTGTCTCTTGCTGTGATTCTGGGTCTGCTCTTGGGCCAGATCAGACGATCGCTGCCTTGCATAGGTGAATGTTTACGGATTGAAATACAATTTAGCGGCACGCGTGTGTGTGTGGGCGCTAGGTTGTATTGAGTGCGACTCGCTCCCGGCCTATTGAATCTCGCATTTTTTTTCTTTTTTTTCTTTTTCTGTTTCTTTTGACTAGCAACATCAAGCAGGCAGGCAACCTTGCTACCGTGACAGCGTGAACAACACCACCGCGGTCCAGATCGCAAGCGGCCAAGGAACTGCTGCAGAGGAAGCCTCATTTGGGCGCTCAACGACAGCTCTAGGTTTAGTGTCGACGTTTTTTTGGGGCACCCAATCATGTGCCTGCGAGCGAGGTGATCTCCATTGGTAGAATCTCAAGGTGGGCCTATATCGACCCAATCCTCAGCCATAATGCCGGACACGACAGAGCCAGAGATCAAGGTGACAGAGGACGGACTCAACGTTGATTTCAGCCTGTCTCCCCGCTCAGATCAGGGTCCTTCTCGGTTTCCTAATCCAGCCCTCCGACGAGCTCACGAGGGAGGCGGTCGTCACCATCAACGTAGCCATTCCATCGATACAAAAGACCGGACCAGTCCTATCCTCGGGTTCGGACCGATGCAAAATGATCGATCTTGGAGCATAGCTGAAGCCAGCGAAACGCGTGAAGCTGACACTTTCGCCCCAGCCTCTACATCAGAAGAGGATTCAGCTCGCCTTGGCGCCCCCGAGTCATCGTCGAATTTGCGCTCAAAGCCATTATCTGCCAGCCTCAGCGCTCAAGGGTCTCCTCTGCCCGTTCCTGGTGGCCGAAAGGCGAGCAGCTCTAGTTCGGCGAGCAGCAGTAGTGCTGGCTCGCCAGAGACAAGCTATTCCCCCGATTCACCTCGAAGGTCAAGCTTGCGCGCGGAGAGACTCAACCCTTACATCGAAGGATCAGCTCGTCGGAATGCCTCTCCGGCTAGACACTTTGTCTCCTCGCCCCGTTTGCAGTCGACCCTTTCACCTTCCAGCCATGTCAGACGAATCAGTGCCGAGTACGGACCTTCGGTTCCTCATCGCCCATCGTCACCTGTCTATGTGCCTTCCACATCGCCTCCAACTGGTCCTGTCAACCCAGATCCCCAGCATAGTTGGGACTCTGTATGGCCGCGGTCATCCACACCCGATCGCAGTGACCAGATTCGGCGACTTGGCTCCCCCGCACCTGTCCCTGACTTGTCTCGTCGCGCTTCTCTTTCTCATTCTGATTCTGCAAACCTCTCGCAGTCGCCCTCCTCCGATGCTAGCTCTTCCACACCTCCACAGCTGGGTCGGCCTAAAGCACGCAGACCGCACGAGTTGCGCGGCTCTTCGTCTTCCCCCGTCTTGCGCCTTTCGCCTGCGGCGCTTCGCGATTCACACGAGCCAAGCAAGAGCCCCAGAAAGAGCCTGGAATCTACCGTTAAGTCGGAACCTGTACTGAGAGTCGGCTTCCATCCACCCTCGCATGACTCTAGTGCCGATGTCACTCCTGCAAGTCGAGTCTTGAGTCCCGTCACCGAAGCCTTGCCGCGTCTCGATGCTCATCACGCGATTGTCTCTCACCGGGCCAATGGAACGTCTTGGCCGTCAGACAGTGAGAGATCGCCTTCGCCTGCTTCCAGTGCGGATCCTAGGAAGCGTAGCAGTGCTATCAATGTCTCGCATCAGCTGCCTCTGCCTAATCGCACTCCTTCGCCCAGAATGTCGCCTGCTTCACCACGCTCGCCCTTTTTGGAGCCACATACTCTGAATGCGGCAGCCAACGGAGTGCATGTACCTATGAGCGAAAGCCCACCTAAAACTCGGAGCTTCATCGCCATGCCCCCCCGCTCAGGCTACGAGCTCAGCGATGATCCTGACGATGTGGGTTCAGAGGACGGTTCTAATTCCGAACGAGAGAGCGTTGGCACAACAGACGACGATGGGGATGACATCGATGACGACGATTATCACCACGACGATGACGACGAAAGTATGGACGACGACCAGTCCGGCGACGAGCAGCAAGACACTGTCCGTGTCAGTCAAAGCGCGTCAGACGAGCAAAGACCCGCAGCTGACCCACCAACGGCCACCGTGGACAGACCTTCGCTTCCCAAGCGACCCAGTCTCACCAGATCCAACGTGGTCCCTCCGCCCATTTCTTTGCCCGAGCAGAGCGCCAAAAGTCATGCTCCGATGGGGAAGTCAGAGGCTACTTTGCGCTCATTAGCTGCACAGAAGGGCTCTTCTGCGAGCAGCATGCTTGATCACTTCAAGGACGACAACGAATCAGCTTCTGAGCAGCAGGCGCAGATTCCAGCCGATGCTCAAGTTGCCGATGCCGTATCGCCTTATACGCTTGGGTTTGACTCAGTATCTGGAAGCGAGAGCAACGAGGCCATGGACGAAGACGAAGATGCCAGTGCCATAGAGAATGCCGAAGAGAGTCTCAACACGCTAGAGCGCATCTTTCTCTTTGCCAAGAGCGACATGGCGTACCACCGTGTGCTTGTCTCGCAATCTCTTCCGGATTGGATCCGCGAAGTGGAGCTCAACGACGCAGTAGAGTACATCATTCCTCTGCTAAACGGCCTTGCCACGGACGAAGCAGAGGTTTGTGCCGCCTTTGCGCCAGAAATCGGTCGCGTCATGTGGTTCTTCTTCCGCAATTGTCCCCTAACCGAGTCGTCAGAGACCTCTGTCGAAGCAAGCAAAGACGATGAAGAACGGGCAACGCGACCAAGGATCAGTGTTACCACCTTTACGACGCTTCTCTGTGCCCTTCTGCTCAACCAAAACACCCTGATCGCAGGCGCCACTCAGCAGTCGATGGTTCAGCTTTTCTACCGCTTACAAAGGCGTGACGTCGAGCTGACAAAGGACGAATTGGCCGAGAAAACGACAGATGAAGTAGAAGGTCGACTCAAAGAGCAAGATCTCGACAGCTACGTTTTGCACGCTTGCGGAAGAGATGGACAGACTGTTCCTCATCAAGACTATCACTTTGATGAGGCTGCCAGGAGCATAATCATGACCGAACTACTCGAAAATGTTGCACTGGCACTGGCTCAGATTAGTCAACTCCGACAGCATGCCGGGCATGATGGAGCGGCAGCGGACAGCAGTGCAGACACTGCACACCGTCCCGATGTCGGCCCTGACTCGCAAGACGAACAAATGGAAGAAGTAGTTTCGGAGGCCGACAAAGCAGTCGGCAACGTTGGCGAGACAGCCACGTTCAGTGACGATGCCATGTCACAGCAGAACACCTACACGAACAACAGTTGGTCGCAGAAGGATCCGTTTTATGGCAATTCCAGCTCTGCTGATGGCGAGGTGCAAAATGATGAGGACGAGGACGAAGAAGCTGCTGTTGGTAGGATGGCCTCCGTCAGTCTGTTATCAGCTCTCGCAGCCGACGAGTTGATACCACAGGACCAGCTGCTCAACCGTTTTGCGCCCCAGGTATTAAGCTTGACTGCTGATCCTGCATTCTACGTACGCAAGGAAGTTGCTGCCGCTCTGGGTCCTCTGTCCAAGAACATGACTCCGTATGTCGTGGTGGACAAAGTGCTACCAGCGCTGGACAAGGGCATCCACGACTTCAACTGGCACGTTCGTCAGGCAGCTTGTTACTCCCTACCCACCGTACTGACGCGTTTGGATCCGACTCTAAGACGTGAAAAGACGCTGGTGTTCATGCGTTCCCTCGTGAACGACATCTCTCGTCAATTGCGGACCACAGCTCTCGAGATCATCGGCGAAGCAATCTACATGTTCCACGAAGACCCTGCTGGCGTGCCCGCCGAACTCATTCGCTTCTATCTGGGCGAGTCGTTTGACATGGCGCCGCAGCAAGGTGACGCATCGCTGTCATTGTCTTTTGACAAGACCAGCGATCTGGAAGGGACCGAGGCGCTGTTCGCGGAGGAAGAAGCCGGTATGGAGATGGACTCAGAGTATCAGTCTCAATCCGAGCCAAGTCTCCTGGCAAGCTTTGGCTTTGGGGACAACGAGCCTTCCTCAAACGCAGTGGAACCATGGGACGCGCACTTCAACGCAGCTGGACCCGAGAGACCGCTCATTATGGCGTTCAACTTCCCAGCCGTTGTATTGACCATAGGTCAGGCGCAGTGGGGTCGGTTAAAGAGCAAGCACGCCGAGTTGACGCAAAGTACCGCCTTCAAGGTCAGAAAGAGCCTGGCGGCTTCCCTTCATGAAGTTGCCAAGATCATCGGGCTGGATGCTACGCGGGATGACTTGCTTCCCGCCGCTCAACGCTTCTTGCAGGACGACGTCAGCGAGGTGCGCGCCGCGATGCTGGAGAACATCGACGTCTTCCTTTCGTGTCTGCCGCAACTTGAGGCTGAACGAGTACTTCGATCACTTCTAGACTTGTGGTCCAGTGGGTACTCCAAGGACTGGCGTCTACGGGAGAATCTTGCTCTGCACATTCCGAGCATGTCGAAGCAGTTCTTGCTTGAGGACGAGGAGGGCAGCTTGGTGTCGTTGATGCAGTTGGCGCTTTCCGATCCGGTCAGCGCTGTCAGAGATGCTGGTGTGCTTTGCGTACCAGACCTGTACCGAATCTTTGCGGAGCACGACCAGGTCATTGCCGATGGCTTCCTTGGCATGGTCAGCGATCTGGGCGACAGTCAAGGGTACCGCCTTCGTGTCGCCTGTCTATTGTGCATCAAGGTGCTGGTGGAGTCCGGCCTTCAGCGGTCCTCGTGCGAGCTTCTGCTGCTCAATCGTCTCACACAGATGGGACAAGATGTCGTCGTAGACGTTCGCATCATTTTGGCTAAAACGGTTGGCGTCATGTGTCGAAAAGAGGAGCTGTACGCTTCGCCTCAATCGCGGTCTGCCGAGCTCAATTCGCTCATTGCACAAATGGCTCAAGATGAATCGTTCGAAGTTTGCGAGCATGTCAAAGACATTCTTTCCGAGCAAGAGCTGCAGCAGCACGGAGCGGTAGCGAAATCGTCTGCTCCGATTCCGAGACTCGTTCTGGGCCCCGCAGAAGGTGGACCACATCGACCGACGGGTGAAAGTGGTTTCGCCATGGACTTTTTCAGCAACGACGATGGTCAAGACAGCCAGCTCTTTCAAATGGACGATGATGGAAGCAACGACGTTGAGGTGGTTGACAATGTTGATGAGGAAGCAGATCCCAACGATATGCAAGCCCAACATGAAAGCCAAGAGAACGATCAAAGTGGAGACTTTGAGACATCCTTTGTGGCCTCTGAGCCTGCTGATCACCTGGAAAGGTCGCGAGCTGAACTTCTTCGAGGCAAAGCCAACACGTCGAGCAACCCCATCTCAAATCTGGACGCTAGCTGGCTGTCAGCGAATGGACCCACCTTTTTCGATTACACAGACGAAAAGGAGGAGTACGAAGACGAGCCGCACCACTTACTCAGCGTGGACAAGGACTCTAACGATTCGGGCGAGCTTGTCGACTCAGAGGATGACGAAGAGGACGAGATCGAAGAAGATCAAGCTGACTCGAGCGTGGACAGATCTGCAGATGGTTCTGATCCTGCTATCACGCTGTCTTCTCCGCAGCGCAACTTGGACAGCACTGCGACGGGTGACGAGAGCGCGATTGCTGAAGGAGAAGTAAGCCCGAGTCGTAGCTCAACGTCGAGCAAGGCTGGAGCCAAGTCGACCGATCCTTTCCTAGCCTTTGTTGCCGGGCGACACTCTGGCGACTCAAATTCCAGCGGGGACAAGATGTCAACCTCGTCATCCAAGAGAGAGGGACCCGTGAGCAATGGACTCGCAGACGCCATGTCGTCTTCCCAACGAAAGCAAAAGATTCAACATACAACCGACGGAGAAGCTTTGGGCGGACGAGTCCACTCGAAACGCTCTGGAGATTGGTCTAGAATGTCCAGCACGCATGCAGACGATGGCTCGGAGGAGGACGACTTTGTGCAAGTCGATTCGTCCTAGAATTTGTTGCGCTGCTGGTCCACACTTTTCTCACCAATGAAACATGACATTTTTCGACACTGAGACAAGACCGAGAAGCGTGTTGTCACTCGTTGGAGCGGTGTTGTGTCGCATGCTGTGGATCTGCGCTTAAAGTGCTGCAGCTCGGGTTGCGCGATTTGAATTTGGATTTCCTTTAGGATTTGGGTCGCATTTAGAACTGTGGGATTTGGCACTCAGACACTCTTCAGGGGCGCGAGCCCTGAAGAGATACAAACACAACACATGTGGGAAACATGGGAAACACGCATTATATCCAGATCTGACATTTTCAATCTGCATAATCGCCGCTCGCCGCCCCTCCAAACTTTAGCCACGCGCATGTACTCTACGCATGCCTTCCCGTACCACCATCAACCCTACCTTCTCGCATGAATCAGCTGGACAGCAAGCCTTGTTCTTTCACCCGACTCTAAAGCGCACTGCAGCTTCTCAGGGCTCTTTGAGCCTTCCTTTGACTCAATAATGAGTTCTGCGGATAGACCCACCACAGGGCGCTCAGCCCGACCCACCACCGGCCGCCCCATGACGGGCAGACCAGGTACAAGAGCTGGCACGTCGGCAGGCCGACCCACAACTTCAGGTCAAGACGTGTTTGATCAGCAACAGCAAGATTCCTACATAGAAGAGGACTGGGACCAAGAATACGACGAAGAGGAAGACTATGAATCGGAAGACGATGGCGATGTCTTTGCCTTTGTTCTGCCAGATCTTGGGCCAGCCCCAGAGCTGCAGACCAACCCACTTGATCCTTCCATAGACAACCAGAACGCTGCAGAGCAGTCGGCTATAGATGCCTCATTGCCTGCGGTCTCTGGAGAAGAGGTCTTGTATGTAGACCAAGCGACCGGTGTTGTTTATGACTCGCAAGGTCGTCAGGTGCAGCTGCCGTCAGGCTACACCCAACAGCAAGACTCATCAGCAGGTCTGGCACCACAAACGCGCCAGCTCTCCAATTCATCGCCAGCTTCCACGCTCAATGATACCGCCTACCTAGGCCAGTCCTTGCCCACAAGTCAGCCGCAGAATCCAGACAACAAATCGTACGACTCTGTCAGCACGATCTCGAGAGAGCCACTTGGTCAACCGCTGCAAAATGCCAGAAACGTTGCTGCGTATCCTTCCATGGATGCGTTACCCGAGATTGAGTCGCAGCCTGTCAGTCGAGGCGCTACATCAGACATGCGCGCTTCCCTGCCACATGGCACTCGAGACATTGGCACTACCGCCAGCGGCGCCATTTCCCTCGATCAAGCCGTTCCTGCGCAAGGTGTGCGTCAAAGTGCCCAGTTGGACGAATACCATTCCTCCGTTCCAGAACTCACCCACAGTCCTGGTAGTGATGATCTCAAATTCCCGATCGAATCGAACGACTATGCCTTTGACGATGGCTACAAGCACGAATACAATGACCCATATGGTCAAGGCTTTGCCACCTCATCTATAGACGATGTCCAGACTGGCAGGGCGGTACGCATGGTCGAGCTCGAAATGGAGATGGAAGAGGATTCTCCCTACCCAGAAGTACGCGCTTCTGTCTCCAACATCGACGACGTAGACATGCCCGCAAACACGATCCGAATGTGGTTTATCTCCTTTGTGCTTACAATAATCGCTGCAGGAGCCAACATGTTCTTCTCGCTGCGATACCCGGCACCGACCTTTTCGAGTGTCATTGTGCTCCTGGTCGCTTATCCCATGGGCAAGCTGCTGGCAGCAACCATGCCCATCCGTGTCTGGACGCTGCCTCGATGGCTCGGTGGAGCTTCCTTCTCCCTCAATCCAGGCATCTACAATATCAAGGAACACGCGCTGACCACCATCATGTCCAGTATTGCCATTTATCAGGCGTACTCGATCAACGTCATCATCGTCCAGGACTCTGATCGCTTCTACGGCGAATCGAGACCATTTGGTTTCGACGTGCTCTTCGTGCTCAGCGCTCAGACTATTGGATTCGGTCTGGCCGGCATGTGTAGACGCTTCCTCGTCTGGCCTGCAAGCATGATCTGGCCTCAGAACCTCGTTATTGCCACCGTCCTCAACACCTTACATGCCGAAGAGGATGGTGCAGATGGAACCATGACACGTTTTCGCTTCTTCAGCATTGTCTCTATCGGCGCCTTTGTCTTCTACTTCGTACCAGGCTATCTGTTCACAGCTCTGTCCTTCTTCAACTGGGTCTGCTGGATCTGGCCAGAGAACTTCCACGTCAACTTCGTCTTTGGCACAGCTTCCGGGCTGGGCATGTCGGTGCTCACGTTCGACTGGACTCAGATCATCTTCATCGGTTCGCCCCTCATTACTCCCTGGTGGGCCGAGTGCAACATTTTCGCCGGCTTCGTCATGTTCTTTTGGATCGTGGCGCCCATCATGTACTTCAAGAACGTCTGGAACCAGGCATATCTTCCTTTCAACAGTGGCTCTCCGTGGGATCGCTTTGGTATGCCCTACGATATCGCTTCGGTCATTCCGAACGGCAAAGACCTCGATAAAGATGCTTACGAAGCTTACTCGCCTCTGTACCTGTCAACATCTCTATCGCTGGTGTATCTGACTGGTTTCGCTGTGCTGACCTCCGTGCTCACCCACACTGCACTGTATCACGGTAAAGCTCTGCGCAAAGGCTTCCGGAGGACACGAACGGAAGAGGACGACGTTCACGCCAAGTTCATGCGTCACTACCCCGAGGTTCCAGACCTGTGGTATCTGATTGCATTTGTCGTCGCACTGGTGTTTGCAGTGATCATGGTGGAAGTGTACAACACCGATCTGCCCATCTGGGCTTTGCTCGTCTCCATCATGGTCCCAGTGGTTTATATCTTGCCAACCGGATTCGTATTCGCTATGACGGGTCAAGCAATTGGCACGAATCTGATTGGCGAGTTACTGGTCGGCTATATGCTACCAGGAAAGCCGTTGCCAAACATGATCTTCAAGGCTTTTGCTCTGCAAGGGCTGATCGGCGGCCTGCAATTTGTTCAAGATCTCAAATTGGGACACTATATGAAGATCCCGCCGCGGCTGACCTTTATCGCACAATTCAGTGGCGTGATTGTCGCCGTGTTTGTGCAATTGGGAGTCAAGGAGTGGATGGTGTCCAACATTACCGATCTTTGCTCGCCCTTGCAGCCGGACAGCTTCACGTGTCCACACATTGACGTCTTCTACACTTCAAGTCTGGTGTGGGGTGCGATCGGACCGGGTCGCATGTTTGGACAAGGCAACATCTACCGACCGATGTACTGGGCGATGCTGTTTGGCGCGTTGATTCCACTGCCGTTCTGGCTGCTTTCGCGCCGTTTCCCGCGGTCATGGGTGCGATACGTCAGCTGGCCTGTGATCTTCCTCAGTGTCTCGTACATCCCCCCGGCATCCGGCTTGAACTACAGCAGTTGGTTCGCAGTGGCGTTCGTGTTCCAGTACCTGGTGCGAAAGTACAACTTCCGCTGGTGGTCCAAGTACAATTTTGTACTGGCTGCCGCACTTGACGCCGGCACGATTATATCGACCATTGTCGTCTTCTTTGCCCTCCTTTTGCCGCGCAATGGCAGTCTCCAGCTCTCCTGGTGGGGCAATAATGTCGTCGCTAAAACGTACGACTGGCAGGGGTATCCATACAAGATCCCGCCCCAGGACGGATTCGGCGCCCCACCCAAATACTAATAATCCCCGGCGCAGTCCGTACTCCCCCACGCTTCGTTCGCTCGCGGAACTGCAACTACTCTCCAATTTGTCGCTCGTATCTCACCCCACCCCCCAACCGCTTAGTGGAAAAGGTTTTCGTTCGTCGCCCCTCCGTGTCCCCTCTTATTATTATTATAGTGTTTCAATGTTTGCTGGAAAGTTTTATCGCAACAAGGATGTTTTTCTCGGTGTCTTGATGCTTGCTTGTGATTGTGTTTGTGAGAGCAGCAATTCGCGCCTCTCTGTCTCAACACACACTCACGCGAAAGAGCTATTCAAACGCCCAACAACCAAGAACAGGCGTGGATGGGGGGGGGGGGGGGGGGGGGGGGGGGAAAAAAAATTTTGTATAAGTGGGGGGGAAAGACGGGGGGGGGGGGGGGGGGGGGGGGGGGGGGGGGGGGGGGGGGGGGGGGGGGGGGGGGATAATACATTTCGTATAATCTGCGGCGAAATCACGAGTCGGTGTAGCGAGAGTGGGGAGAGAGAGGGAGAGAGTGCGGGGATGGATGTGTTTAACATTCGATGCGCATGCCTTTTTCAGCCATGACGAAGCGGATACCGAGACGAGCTGATTGTTCTTCTGCGTTGAGTTGGTCGAGGATTTTGTGCGGGGCGGTGCGGGGGTCTACGATCATGCTTGCGCTCGTGTCGTCCCCCGCAGCAGTAGCGGATGGAGTAGACGTCTCGGTCACGTTTTCGTCGGTAGAGTGGCCGTGACCTGCTTCGTCGGTCGACGATTGTGGTGTAGATGACCGCGTAGTCGCATCGCCGTCCTGCACAAATGTCGGGAAAAGAGCCGGCTTGACGTGAATTACAATTACGCCGAGTCCAGCCAGTTGACCTCTAAGCTCAGCATCGTGGTCGTGTACGCCCGTGCCGCTTTCGGAAACATGCTCGTCAATGCGCTCCGGATGATGCATCGTGCCCAACGGCGAAGGAGTGTGATGCGAGTATCCACCGTTCTGCGTGCTGCTTCGGCCAGTTGCCGACGGACGTGACCCTTCGCGATATCGTTTCACCATGGCTGCCAAAACACGCAGTTCGTCAAACAGATGCTCGACGGACAGGTGTCCATACAGCAGCGCCGTAGGATGATTCTTGGGGAAGCTGCACTCTAGGAAAATGGCGCTCAACTTGCCCTCGGCAAAACGTTCGGCTGCATGGCTCCACACCTGGCGATTCCTCGGACTCTTGGACACACAGTCTGGCTCGACGTCTCCGAAGAAGAGCACATCGCGGTCGTGGCCAGAATGTGTGATGAAAAAGGCAGTCGAGTCGAGTGAGGGCGGCGACCGGTCAATGGATACACGCCGAGGTGGCTGCCGCAAGCCTGCTCCGCCCAAAGAGGGAGGTGGAGGCGGTGCGCGCTCCGAGGCAGTGCGTGGACGTCTGGATTTGGGGCCACCACCAACAGCTGGAGTATCGACCGGCGAAAGCGCATCCGGTGCGATCTCCGTGTCCAAAGACGATGCAGACCCTGTCGAGGGTTTCGTAGGCGAAGCAGCTGCAGCAGCAGCACCTGGCGAGACCGGCTCACCGTTCTTGCCCGTTACAGGGTCAACGGCAGTGCGCAAGCCATTGGATGCACGCGCCGAGGGCAAAAAAGGACTGTTAAAGGTAGGTTGTCGGAGTGAAGCCAGATGGGTGGATTCGACACGTTCATGTGCGGCATTGTCGATAGCTCGTGCCCGTTCGTCGACGCTGCGTGAGAGCTGGAATGAGGCCATTTGCGTGCTGAGGGGAAGCGAGTTGCGCTTACTGAAATAGCTGTTGCTCATCGGCGCGGGTGTATATGTAGGTGTGGGGGGTGCCGGCGGTACGGACGGGTTGAGACCGTGGGAGAGTGCAAATGGCAGGACGCTCAAGGTGGGGTGAACCAGGTAGGGACGCTGGTTCTCGAGTTTGCGCATATGATACATGGTGTATGGCTCGTCTTCGTTCCACGAGGCGAGTTTGGGCCAAATTTTGCCGTTGAACATGTCGAGAATGTTTTCTAGTGTTGGCTTGAGACCGTAGACGGCGCGCTTTCCGGGTAAGGATGCAGATCCGAGGACCAGGCCAAGGATGTGATCAAGGTGGGCATGCGAGATGAGAAATGCCTGCGAGAAGGAGGCCATAAGTCCGGCCCGAAGATAAGACGAGTGAATGGAAGGCGGGAAGTCGAAGTCGTAGAACGCAGAATCGGGTCCGTGTTGTTCGAGGACATCGGTCAGTGCACCCAGCCAAGAACCTCCTTCGACGACGATAGAGCCATCCTGCCATTCTGCATCGGCAGGTTTTAGCAGATAGCAGGAACAGTCACCCTCCAAGGGACCTCCTCCGGTTCCTAGACAGACAAAGCTGAAAGACGCTTCTTGGTCCTCTGGATGAAGAGCCACTCTGGGTTGTCTGCGCCGTCGAGGAGAGGGAGCGTCATGAGCCGAGTAGAAGGATTGTTCGGATTGCGCAGAAGCTCTTCTGGCGCTGTTCCAAGTGGCTGAAGGAGCTTCGTAGGTGGCTGGCTGCCTAGATGAGCCAGAGGGCTGCACTGAAATCACCATGCTGATGGAAGTGTAGAGATCAATCTATGCGATGACTGTTTAAGACCCCTGTCGATCTGCGGAAAGTCTTGGCACGATGGCTGAGAGGTGTTGTGGGACCGGGTATGATAAGAATGTTATGACGAGTGGATGCCGGTCATGCTCGAGCGACGTTTAGTGCAAATGAGACAGTGTAGACAGCCGCAGGACGCGATGAGGACAAGAGACAGGAGAGAGAACGCGAACCAAAGTGTTACTCGGCGCGGGGACAAGGAGGGAAGCGAGGCTAGCGTGGGCTCAGCCAAGAGTGCGAGCGTGCAAGCGAAGTGGCGAGCAGCTGGAGAGAACGACAGCGAGCGAGCGCGTGCTCCGATTTGGCCCAATTCTCCCTTTGCTTTCCCCGATGGCAATTTCAGTGCACCGCGCAAATCCAGATAGTGAAAAGAGGGCCCAGACTCTCTTGCTCCAATCCGTCTCAAATATCTGCACAAGCGCCACAAAAGAATACATATTGTCATTCATCCATTCAATTCTCTTCATTACAATTTCTCCGATCTTGGCGCTCACTCACCCTCCCGATCGATCCCTTCCCCGATACACGCGCCTCCATAGATGCAGTAATGACTGATTGAGCGTTCTGTATATACATGTATGCGGTGTGGTGAATAAGCTCAGCGTCCAGTCATGATATAATCGAGCGCGCGAAGACTGCGCAAGAGGATGGCCTGCGCACTGGCAGGGCTGGCAAGTCCAGCAAGAGCCTGCGACTCGATGCGTCGGTTTCCACCCAGGACTGTTTGGTGGTCAGGGCGGTTCGTGGCCGCATTGGCTTCCGGCAATGCAGTTGCAGCGTCTGCAAGTGTGGAGCCATCTGCAGTGACCTGCTTGCTGCTCTCTTCATCCTCGTCATCTTCTATAGGCTCGGGCAGAGTCGACAGCAGAGCGTCCAGATCGCCCACCAATGATTTAGACGCCTCGTTGGCTTGCGTCTGTAGTGCTCCACAAATCACGTCTCGTGCACCTTCAATGGCTGAAAGATGCGAAGCGACAGCCAACGTATGCTGGAAACCTTTGCTAGACACAGCAGTCGCCAGCGGCTTGACAATCGCTGAAAGACGGTCGGATGTGATGATGGGTACTGCTGTCAACGCACCTTCGGCTTTGCCGTTCTCCTTGCCGTCACCGTTCGCAGCAACGTTTGACGAGGCGGGATCGACTTCGCCAGAAGCGCCAGCAGTACCGGCCGCGGGCGTAGGGGGGACTGCAGTGCTTGCATCGGCGGATTGGGCCGCTTGCGTCTGAGATTCCGCTTCCTTCTTTACTACCGAGAGTAACGGTTTCGTGACTGTACTTAGAAGAGCAAGCAGCGAATCAATGAGCTGATGATTGGCCAGTATAGTCTCCTTGGAAAGCAAAGCAAGCAAGATGTTGATGGGTGCCGTTGCGCGCTCCTTGTCTTTCTCCTTTTCCTTGCCTCTGGCACGCTTCGGCGGTCTAGCATCGTCCCGCAAGAAGTAAAGAGCCGCTTGGTTGTTGCTCGTTGTCAAATGCAAAAGCGTTTCGATACTGCGCGAAGCGATTAGGAACGGCGCTTCGTCTCCTGTTCGCGAAAGTGGAGCGACTGGGTTCGGGTCCTTTGCCGGAGTATGCGTCTGAAGAGCGCTGGCCGGTCCCGAAAGCGCTCGCTTGGGCGTAGGTCGTGACGGCGTAGCATGCATTCGATTCGCTCGGTTGCTCATCGACGCAAAGGACCTATCGACAGCGTGTGCATCAACCGACCCCTCCGAGAGCACCATAAGCAGCAGGTTGAGCAGCTCAGAACGAGTCTTGGAGTTCTCTGAGAGATTGCCCAGGACTTTATGCAGCGCTGTTTGCTTGCCATTCATCTGAGGGAAGTAAAGAAGGCGAACCAATGTTGCCAAGCCAGACTTGTCGAGAAGTTGTATCGCGTCTCGTGGACCTGTCTTCTTGTCGCCAGTGCCTTCTGCCTCAGTGACTCTCGTTCCGTTCCTGTTGGCAGCGCTGCCACCGGCGATGGATCGCATTGAAGGTCCAGAGGGTGCGATGATGCGCATCGTGCCAGCGGACTGATCCGGAGTCTCCTCTTCCTCCTCGTCCTCATCGTCAAAGCGTCGATGTTGTCGACGCCGAGGTTCGTGAATGTCGATCAACATGTTGTCGTAAAAGCCACCCAGAAGATTGTCATCAACGTGACCCATCACCATTTGATCCAGCAGACGGTTGTCTGACGAGCCATTGTTTGAAGTTCCAGAAGGCCCGTCTCGAGAAGCGTCAGCTCCAGTCGCAGCACCCGCCCCGTTCGTCTGGCCCTGTGCTGCATGGTCGCCGTTCTGTGCTCCAGCCTGTTGCTCTCGTAGCCGTCGTCGAGAGCTCTCGAGCGCTTCCTGTTGGATCACTTCAGCTCTCAACTCCGGCGGTAAAGCGTCAAGGAATTCGGGAGCGATGGACGTCGGCTGAGGCAAGGTGCTCGTCGCTTGAGCCGCTCTGCGTTCTCGGAAGTGCTGATTGAGGACCTCTTCCCGAAGATCGTCCGGAAGCGCCTCCAAGAAAGTCGGGTCGATACCAGTATCAGTGATGTCAATCTCCTCCCCGTTGATGACAGTAGTGACTCGCTCAGCAGGAGACGCTGCTGCTTCGGTCGCAGCAGCTTCGTTGGAACTGACTTCTGCTGGAGCAGGTGCACTGCTGGTGGCTTCAGGCTCCGTACTCGGGTCGTCCTCTTCCACGTCATGCATCTCGACATCATCTTCTGTGGTCGCGCCTGGCTCAGGTCCACCTGCTTGTTGGGCTTCGGATGGCCCAGATTCGGCTGTGGCGCTGGATGCTGCCTGAGCTTCGGCATCGTGCTGACTTTCTTGTGCTCGCGATTCGGCTTCACGCAAACGAGCTTGGGTAGCTTCAAGCTCCTGTTCAGTGCGCTGCTTTTGCTCTCGAAGCCGTTTGAGCTCAGCCTCTGCAGCGTCTCGAGTTGCTTCTTTTATCTCTAGCTGTTGTCGCTTCTCCTCAAGCTGCTTACGGGCACTTCTGCGCATCTTCTTGAACCCGGGGATCAGAGCGTTGATAAGATGGGCTTTCACTTTGTTCGTACGCGCGTTCGAAATCGCCGAAGTCGGCATCAGGATGAGTGCTTCTTCAGCCCAGCGCGCAATGGTTGGCTGTGGAGTAAATGTTTGCGCCAAATTGATCGGGTCATTTTTGGCGGCTTCGTGTCTGCCAGCGCGTCGGGACAGGCTCTGACCGTCTGGGCCAATTGCGCCAGGAGCAAAGGGTCCGGAATGGTGATGATGATGGTGGTGATGGTGATGATGATGATGTCCTGGCCCGTGACCATGCCCGGTCATGCCCATTTCAATGCCATCGATGCGCATGCGTCCATTGGTACCAAGTTCGATACGGATGTCCTGGCTCTGTCCACCACGTGCCAACAAGCTCTCGAGGAACTGCATGGCGCCATCTCCCACAATGTCTTCGATAGACTGGGCCCAGTCGGCATACGCTGAAGGCATCTGGTCAAGCTGGCCGCGCCGTCCTGATCGTTCTGCTGTTTGACGCGCATCAGATTCCGACCGATCGACCAGCAGAGGATGTGAAGCAACCTCTTCGCTCTGTGCGTTACCTCGTCGGGGTGCCATCATCGAGTCAAGGTCGAGCAGATTTCTCCGTCGATGACCTCCGGTTCCACCACCTAGATTTTCGAGCGCTGTTGGCAGGAAAAAGTTTGGTGGCAACGTTCCAGAGGAGCGGGAACGGTCAGCCACCTGCGATAAGCCAGCACGAGGAGCTGAGGGAGCCGACCAACTCCAATTGGCTCCGAAGCGATCATCAGGCTGGTGAAGGGGTGCGTAGTCCTCCGCCAACTCCAGATGGGCAAGATCTGCGTGGTCCAGACCATCATCGACCGACTCTTCTTCGTCCATATCTTCAGCGTCCTCGTCGTCCAGCATGTGTTCGGCGTTGAGGTGTTCTTCGTCCAGCATTCCGCCGTCTATACCATCGTCAAAGCCTTCGCCCATGAGATCTGGCAGACCTGCGTGATTGCCTTCGAAGACGAAGTCAAGCGCCTCGTCGTCGTCCTCGTCACCTTCGTCGTCATCAGGTCCATGTTCTCCATCTTCATCGGTCCAGTCGTCTTCGTCACCCTCGATGCTGATGTCGTCATCCAGGTCGTCTTCATCCATTTCTCCGAGATCAGAAGCAGATTCTCCTTCGGAGTCGGAATCGTCGGACCCTGACATGTCGCTGTCGTCTTCCGTCGAAAGCTCGATCACGCGCGGATCATCGCCATCCTCATCTTCGGACGACATATCGCTGCCGGTCTCGCTGTCATATTCTTCCATCTCCATCTCATCTTCGTCCTCCATGTCTTCATCTTCCATGTCATCTTCTTCTAGACCTTGTTCCATCTCTCCAGTATGCATACCCAGTGAGGAGTTGCGGTAGAAGTCAGGTGTTTCTTCACGATTGACGGGGTCTTCGTCGTCGTCATCGTCATCGTCTTCGTCGTCTAGGTCGTAGTCGGAAGACATTGAAGTTTCGTCGTCAGAATCGTGCGGAAGCGCTTTGGAGACCTGCCGGTCTTTAGCCTTGCCCATCTTGATTGCGATCCTGGTCAGGCGTTCCAAAGGACGTAGGGTAGCCTCAAGCAAGGACTTGACTGTAGGCAAATTCAGGTCGACGTCTGCAATTGCACTCGTCAGAACAGTGACGAAGTTCTTCTCCAGCATTGTCTTCGCCATATGAAGTGTCAAATCTTCTACCTGCTTGCCGCCCGTGCTGTTTGGTCGTGCGATCAAGAGACGATAGCAGAGGTCGCTCAAAGCGAAGAGACGACCGTAACGCACTTCGATTGATTCGGACGAAGAAGCAGCTTCCTTGATAGCCCTGGCAATGGCGTCCAGAACGATCTTCCGTACATTTACAAGGTCCGAAGAGATCTCCTTGACGTCATTATGAATGGTGACATCGGCGGTGAGAGCCACGATAACGGACATAGCCCAATTGGAATGTGCCATCTTTCGACGAAGCTCGCTGCCTTCATACGAGCTCAAGAAACCAGCAGGAACGAGATCGTTCATGAAGATGCCGAGCATACCGTTGCGAAGTCGATTCGAGTCCTTTGGACCTGGAGTGCTCCAAGGAGTGGCAGGAGCAGCGGACCCTCGCATGGGCGGGAAGAGATTCTTTTTGTTGTACTTGATGAAGGCATTCTTGCACGAAGTGTAGGATGATAGAAGCTCAGTGAGGCACTGCATCACGAAGCATGTATAGAAGAAAGTGGTGTCCGCTTGACGGTCTTCCAAAGTGGCCTCTGCAACTGAAGGTCCTTCCACATCCACGGATCTTCCTTCGGCCGCATTGTGGGATAACTCTCCAGGCTTGGATGCACTCTCTGAAGCCTTTCGCGAAGAGATCGGTCGATTTTGAAAAGCGAGCAATTCTCCTAGCAAGAACGTCATCAAGCTATCGACCTGTTCGGAAGAGGCTGAGAAGGCCTGCGTCTGCACCACTTTGTTGAAAGGGTCTTCTGGCTGTTTCTCGGAAGACGTCCCATTGTCCGTAGGTTTGTCTGCCCTGCCGGTGTCTGTAGAGACTTCCATAGGGTCGTCGCCAAGCCGGAGACTGGCCAAGCTGGCTTGACCGTTGCCGGCAAAGTCTGACGGCGAATCCTTTCTGGCTTGTGCTGAAGTCGCGTCATGGAGCAGCTCGATTTGTCCGCTGCCCTTGGCAGGCGAGAACTCGATCATCTGTAGCTTGCTGACAGCTGACTCGAGGAACACGTCAGGGTCTCGAAGCACCGCGGAATCCAAGTGTCGGACGAGAGCACTGGTGTCGCTAATCTTGTACCTTGTCTGAGCTAAGAACGAATGCAGCTCTTGTTTCATCACCGCTGCCAATGTCGGAGCATCCTCAACGATGTGACGCAACACTATCATCACGAATGATTGACAGCCAGACATCTCCTTAGGCTCAAGCACCTTGAATGGCTCGAATATCAGGCTGACGTTCCCTTCCCGCGTGAAGCGGGTGGCGAACGTATGATCACGGGTGAGCACCGAAAGCAGGCGGAAAGCCGCGAGAAGATCGTTTCGCTGCAGCTTGGGCGCTTCGCGGAACACTTGTACGACAAAGTCGTATAGCTTGTCGGACCCTTTGTCGTGTGCGATGCGAATCTTGGGCAGCGAGTGCTTTTGATCCGAGTTCGCGCTCGCTGTGTCCCCGTCCTCGTCTGAAGACTCCAGATCTGCATCGCTGATCTTGGTCTCAACATTGTCTTCGAAGAAGCCGAGAACGGCAACGACAACAAGCAACAACGATGCTAGCCATTTTGGCTGATCATTCTGCAAACCTTTTGACTGGTCATGAGCCTTGTCCGACATCGTTCGATCCTCGTCTGCCTTTGACGAAGTCTGCATCGAGCGAGATCCATACAGGAGAACGAGCCCTTGCACAGCTTCTAGCACTGTGTCTGCGGTGGGTGTATCTAGCTGCTTGTATATACTTTCGTCATGGAGGACCAAAGCAAGCAGCTGCAGTCTCAGAGCGACATAGTCGGCCTTCACTCCGATTGCGTCCTGCTGAACGTCTCGGATCACTTTTGTGAGCGAATCGATGTCGTTGAGCACCTTGTCTTTGTCAACGGCGTCAAGCAGAATTGCAGCCTTGACTTCGAATACAAGAGTTGCATGATGATCGGCGAGCTCAAGCGCTCGCAGAATGAAGGTTGACTGAACAACGGCGCGTTGTTCGTCCAATGCTTTTGTAAGCTTCGCTACTATGTCAGCGTTGCATGTTTCGTCCTGAGTCTTAGCTACACTTCCTGTGGCTTCCGAGGTCACATCAGGCATGGCGGAGTCGGCGCTTCCAAGAGCTGCTGAGGTAGAAGATTGAGCTTCGGTACCTTCAGCACCTTCCCTCGTCAAAGGATCACTAGATGTTGGCGCACTGGTAGCGGCGACGTTCTGAGCTTCGGCACCGGTTCCAGTCGAATTACTAGCACCAGCAGCAACAGTGGGCTCGTTTGCTGCTTCCGCGGGGGTTGCGGTGTTACTTGTATCTAATGCCGCGTCCAACCCTGGTAGAGTGCCATCCCCATTCCACGGTCGGTCTGGGTTGTTTCTATAGTGCGTAACCATGTCGTCATGAGTCAGTAAGTATTCGGTCGCCGCGCTGAGGTTGTTACCGCATCGATGCAGAGCGTGCCGTGCTGCTGAAGTCGGAAATCCCATTTCGACCAGTTGGCGGATTCGTTCTTCGGTGGGCGCAGTACGCCTCGCCAGGGCAGGCCGAGGTGCTGAGCCAAATGCGAAAGGATTTCGCAGCCCGGCGAAGCCGCCAAAGACAGTAGGTAGATCAGACGATGCACCGAGAGCGTCAGAGGGGTTGCCAGAAGCAGTCGTGCTAGCTGACTTTTTCGATGTCTCGTTCTGACCTTTCAGAATGACCAACAGATTCTGTAGCATGAGTCGATTAACTGAAGCAGGCAGGGATGGTAGCCAAGGTTTCTCCCACGTACTACGCAGAACAGGCAATATAGCCGCACGGATCTTGACGAGATAGGCGTGAGGGTCGAAAACGTCTTGACCGTTATCCTTGATCAGCTGCGTGGTCTGATTAGAGTCAACAAGTCCTCTTGCCGTAGAAAGCCTGAGTAAGAAACCTAGGATTACCTTGAGGCCACCGCAAGTATGCCCAAGCTTCAGACCTGCTTCCTCGATCGGCACAGCAGGCTCAGTCCTGGTTCCATCAGCATTGTAGAAATGATCGATCTCGTCTGTGTATCTTTTGTAGAGATCAAAGATTGCCTCGAGCCCGCCATGCTTGTCAAGTCCTCGAAGAACGGCAGTCTGAACGGTGCTTGGCGTTGACCTCTCATCAAAGAGAAGGCAGCCGACCTGGCAGATCATCAGGGTAGCGAAAGCAAAGCTGTTCGTATCGTTGCTCGATTCCCTCCAGGCAAGGTGATCCACAAGTGTCTTGGCGATGTCCTGCGAAACGGTAAATGCAACCTTTTTGTGTTGAGAGTCCACACCACGCCGAGGCGCAAAGAAGCGAACGGTATCTTGGAAGACTGAGGTGAGACACGAAGGTACCTGAGTGGCCAGGTAGCGTAATGCTGCCGCGTTTCGCTCTTTCGGGTCTTCGTCATTCGTAACTTGGTAATACGACTCGGGAGGTTGCTCAATTGTGCCGGCAACATCTGGAAGCAAGTCGTCAGGTACACCGGGTTGTGACGCCGTGGGTACATGAGCCACTGCAGCGACAGCAGTATTGGCCGGGTTCGAGATATCTGCCACACCTTTTGCTTGTTCGTCACTCTCAGCAGATTTTGTCTTGCGCGGCGGTGGAAGATTGGCTTTCAACAGCATACTTTCCCAAGAGCATGCGCGATAGAGAGCACCGAGCTCGGATATGCTTATGCCATTCAGTGTGTGGCTTGCCGCAAGAGTCTGCAAGAAAGTCAACGGCATTTTGTGGCCAGCGTAAGAGAAAGTCTGGCACACGTCCGAGAGTAGGTGGCAGATGGAGCTGAGAGCAACCAGCTTGCGAAAAGCAATGTTGGCCTGTGCCGCCTGTTCATCATTTCGCGGAGTTGCCAAAGGAAGGAGACGGGAGGCGCCACTTGCGAAGGACATAGACATGAAGCTTTTGGTTGGTAGATCGAAAACCGAAGCAGCTTCTTCCGAGACTTTCTTGACGTCCCGGAACAGGGCATGCAAGACTGTGCTGGGGCTGATTTCGGCCATAAAGCGGATCAGCGTCACAAGAGAATCAGCGGTCATGGAATTGGAGAACTCATACGGCAAACATGGCAGGGAATAGAGACCCAAAAGTTTGTCCAAGCCATCCAGCTTGAGGAAGTCTTTACAATGGCTAGTTGTCTGAAAGAGCCCTTCGAGAAATCGCGCAGTAACGTCGATGGAGACAATGACTGGGTTGGATTCGACCTTGCTTTCGTCTTTGTTGCTCGTTCCAAACTCCTCGGAAATGACATCAGCCAGTGCCACAGATCCTCCGGTAGAAGAGGCTTGCCCTGCAGGTTCCTCTGAGGTAGGTTCGCTCGGGACAGCAAGCAGCCCATAGGCTGACGCAGACTTGGGCTCTTTTGGGGCAGTAAAGTTTTTCCCCATGATGTCAATCTCGGCAAGACAGCGTATCACGGAGTTTAGAACTGCATCCTTGATACTGGGTTGGTGACGAACCAGCTCATCAATGGCTGAGCCGAAGACGGTGGCATTGTCTCGGTCCTGAAATACCTTGCTGTGTCGCTCTGAGGTGAAGAGCGAGAAGAGCTTGGAAACCGTCTGACGCGAATTGAACAGATCAAGGCCTGCTTGGTTCAGACAGATGGCACCAATGGCATTAGGTATCGCAAGGATAACTTCAAAGTTGGCCTCGATGTCGGAGTCTATAGCATTGAAGAAGGCTTCAGGCAGCTTAGCTTCTTGCAAGATAGCGAGAGATGTTGGTTCGTTATGGATGAAGGTAGCCATGATGTTGATAGCGTGTCCGAGAATCTGTGGGCCGAAGACTTCGCGGTGTTGGACGATTTTCTTCAACGACAAGGGCAAGGACGTGTTGATGAGGTTGCGAAGGCCATCTCCAGTACCTGTGGAGGTCATCATTTGAGTGATGGACTTGAACATGGATCGAAGAAGCGATGCGCGACCAAAAGCGAGCTTGCCATACAAATTATCCGGACCAGGCTCGCCAAAGGCACTATCTTGCATGCTATTGGTCAAGACTTCGTCAATGTCGCGGTCGACCTCCTGCTGAATTCTTTGCACGACAACGTCGAGCCCACGGGCGTTGCAGAACAGATCAAATGCATGCGGAAGAACAAACGCCAGGCTATCAATGATGCCCATGGACCGAGAGACAGTCCTCTGCACTAAGTAACGGTCAGGATTTTGGATCTTGACAAGCTCCACCAAGATGGGTATAATGCCGGCTCCGACAATCATGTTGCTTCCAGCGGAGACGGAACATATGAAAGCGACAAAACTGAGAACCGAGTCGACGAAGTGATCCGTGGATTGCGAGTCAGACGCCTTTAGATCGTCGACGAGACTGCGTAAGACGCTGATGATGATACCATGATTGACGGATGCATTAACCGCGTTCAACACGAGATTAACTTTGTTTCGATAGCGCCCAAGACTGTCAAGAGCGTAGAAGGCGCTGCTAGAGATGGCCATATCGACCTTTTCGACTGGGTCAGTAAGAGCTGCGATGCGAGCAATAAGATCAGGCTCGTAAAGGAAAATTTGAGTGTTTGCGGTAGATTCGCCGATGACCAAACCGTAGCAAGCAATGGCCAAGAGCCGACAAATTAGCAATTGATGGCGTTCCTGCGTCTTGGACAAGTAAGTGGCAAGTCGAATGCGCTGGTACAATTCGAAGTGCTCTTCCTTGGGAATTTCGTACGTCTTTATGGCCTCGGTGAGAACGTCGATGGGCTCTTTGCCAGTGGAGCCAATGCGACCGAGATCAACGGTGATTAGACCCTCTCTTCTGCTACCGCTTGTAGCACTGGTATGTGCAGCAGCATGCTGAGACAATGCGCCTTCCGTCCTGTCGTCGTTCGCAGGAGTTGCGGGCAAGTTGTGACTGGAAGATGCCGTGTGCATTGCGTGACGTCCGTCACGGTTTCGTGGACGAGTAGGCGTGCTAAGCTCGTTGCGGTCGGAGAAGACACCTTCGCTGTCTTGTAACGAAGCGGCCGAGGTAGAGGGGAGCGTAGACTGGCTGCTTCGTTTAAAGAATTGGAAGCGGACATGACTTAGGTCAGCTGGGGCATTGAGACTGTCCTTTGCAATATCGACGAGACTCAGCCCATGGTCTCTGGGCGTCCAAATGACGGCCAAAGCGGTCAGCTTCTCCTTTGAGATCTGGAACTCATGACGGGGATGATGACTTGTGTGCTGTTGAGCGACTCGCAGCACGAGTCGGAGCGTTGCTGTAAGGACGTCAAGATCGCAGGTGTACAAGAGGCTGTCGAGATGTTCAAAAGAGTTGTATAGCTTGCGATTAGTGCAGTTCTCGATCAAAAGCCGAGAAAAGCGGACGATGCTGATGATCAGGCGCTTTGTGAGCGGAGTGAACTCGTTCGTCTGTATGCTGGACAGATCATAGTCTTTGCAGACTGTTTCGAGAATGGTATCGAAGCGGTTCAGCACGCCAGTCCAGTAGTACAGATCTCCTCGAGGCCAGCACCATTCAGAGATGCCGTCGAGCACGCCTGGTAGATCGTCATCGGCGGACTGAGTAATGCGATCTTGGAGTCTCGACACTTCAGGCGTCGCTGGAGCGAGCCTCTTTGGACTCTTTGTGATCTTCATGCTGCGGGTCCGAAGACAGTGCCGTGGCTGAGACTGCCTGTTACCTCAGTGTTCTGCCTAGTCGCCGTCAGTCTTTTCAGCACAGTTGACGGTTGGCACTGCGAGTGGTGTCGTGGTCGCAATGGGAGACCCCTCTTGAGCGCAAAAAGTGACACGCTTGGCACTTTTGGCTTTTTGAGAAAATGAAGTGTGATTGACTGGCTCTGCTGCACTCGATCACGATGTGGAGGGCAGGCGCAGGGCCAAAGCGCCAAAGCGCCAAAGTCACTAGACAGCATCGGACCCTGACCGACAGAGTGTTGCCCCAAGATTCTCACGCCTTTGCGATATGAGTCTGACACAGTCTGCTTGGCACTCGGGCTTGCTGTCCAGCGCGCTTCTGCAGCAGGTCAGCGTGGGTCGTTCCGATAATGGTGCATCGGCTGCTGCTCCGTCTGCGAGCGGCTTGAGTGCATTTGTGGCAAAGTCGCAGCGCGCTGTGGGCTCCGCCGAGCCTGCACACGCACAGTTGACCTCGTTGGCAGTGACAAGACCGACGGCAGACTATATCTCGAAATGCAGCGTGCAGCTGATCAGGTCGACCAGGCTCATCCTGTCGGGCCAGGCGACCGCTGCTAACAAGTCCTTGTCGCCACTCGAGACCTTGTACCGAATGGCGGATCATGTCGTGACCTATTCGACCAAGGAAGAGATTTTGGACCTCTTTGACTCTGTCAAGATGGAGATTGAGCGTGCCGCTGGGTCTCAGGCGACAAGCCTCAGAGCAAGCGGCTCCAACGAAGCCTCCTTGGACAGCAAGATGACGTGGTTGTCTCGACTACAGACTAGCTGGTCGACTTGGTGCGAGAACGTGTCCCTCGTTCGTAACATACTCCTGCCCCTGGACCAATGGATTGCAACTCATACTGAAGACGACGGCGACCATCGCATGGTCATCTCTGATCTCGCGCTCGATGTGTATGGCCACCGGATTCTGCACGACGACATGCTTGCGCAAATGATACTGACCAATGTTACCGCTGGCCTCGATGCTAGCCGACAGGGTGACTCTGCTTACCAGAGAACACATGTCCCGGTAGCGGATATGTTTGCCAAGCTGCGAGCAGAGTCCATGTTGGACAAAGCCATCGAAACTGCAACAGTTGCGTTCTATCAAACCGAGTCCGCCGGATCGATGGCGACAATGTCAGCAGCTGCCTACCTCGTCTACGCTGACAACAGAATTAAGCAAGAAACGCAGCAGAGCGCCTGGAGTCTCCTTACAGACAAGGGTCGTAAGTCAAACATTGTTGCCACTCAGCAGCAGCTCATTGCACAACATTGTCCCGCGCTACTCGCTGGCTTGCCTCAGCTCATTGATGAAAGGCGTCTTCACGAGCTCTCGATCATGTTTGAGCTCATCAAGAGCATTGGCAAGCTGAGCGAGCTTCGCACCTGCTTTGCCAACTACATCAAGGCCCGTGGAGAAGCCGTCGTCAATGACAAGGCCAAAGACGACGACATGATCGACCGTCTGCTTGACTTCAAGAGTCTCATCGATTCGATTGTCCTTACTTGCTTCCACAAGGACCGAGAATTTGCTGATGCGCAAAAGGATAGCTTTGAAGTGTTTATCAACCGCAGAGAAGACAAACCGGCAGAGCTCATTGCCAAATTCTTAGATGCCAAGCTTCGAAGCGGAAACAAGACCATGAGCGATGCCGAGCTGGAGCACAATCTGGACGAAGCCCTGATCCTCTTCCGGTACACGCATGCTAAGGACATGTTCGAGGAGTTCTACAAGCGATACTTTGCGAAACGGCTCTTGCTCAACCGATCTGCGTCCTCCGACGCCGAGAGGAGCATGCTGCTCAAGCTCAAAGAAGAGTGTGGGCCAGGCTTTACAGCCAAGCTCGAGACTATGATCAAGGACGTCGATGTCTCAAAAGACCTTATGGACGAATACGAGCGATACACTGCGAAACAAGCAAAGGAGCGCGGTGCCGACACTAGCATTGACGTGTTTGAGGTCAATGTCAACGTGCTGACACAGGCGCAGTGGCCTACCTATCCGCAGCTAGATGTGGTGCTCCCCGAGGAGCTCTCCGTTGCTGCAGATCTGTTCACCGAGTTCTATCAGACGCGCAACAGCGGTCGACGCCTCCATTGGCAGCACTCGTTGGGCACTCTGTCGCTGCACACTTTTTTCTCCAAAGCCGGCGCAAAGGAGTTGCAGGTCAGCACATTCCAAGGCATTGTGCTGATGCTTTTCAACAGTCTCGAGAATGGAGAGAAGCTAAGCTACGCGAACATCAAGACGGCAACTGGTCTAGAGGACAAGGAGTTGAAGCGCACCTTGCAGAGTCTGGCCTGTGGACAGATACCGACACGTGTACTGCGCAAGCTGCCACAGGGCAAAGAAGTCGACGACACAGACGAGTTTGTGTTCAACGACAACTTCAAGAATGAACGTCATCGGATCAGAATCAATCAGATCCAGATGAAAGAGACAGCAGAGGAACAGAAATCGACCGAGCAGCGTGTCTTCTTGGATCGCGATCTGATTCTGCAGGCCGCCGCAGTCCGTGTGCTCAAGGCCAAGAAGACGATCAAGCACTCTGAGCTGGTGACGGAGGTGGTTACACAGATCAAGAGTCGCTTTGCCGTCGATGTCTCCGAGATCAAGAAGGTGTTTGAGATTCTGATTGACAAGGAGTACATGGAACGAGTCGAAGGCGAACGTGGCATGTACCGATACTTGGCATGAGACCCTCCGTCGATAAATTGGTCGAGAAATTCCGGTCTGAAAAAGCAAGCCCAAAATAGGACTTGACCAAGTATTCCGCTTGGGTTCTCGGTAAACACATTCTTCGTTCTTGGACTGTCCGACTTCGGGCCCGGCAGGAAGCCTCATACCGTGATCGACAGATCGGCCTTGTCGGCGACAGGTGCCCTCAGCACAACATAGCGCTTTTTCTGCGAATAGTTTAAAAATAAATAAACAAATCCAACTCCGGAGAGCTGTGGGCATGTGCCTGAAAAAAGGTCACGGTGTTTGTTGTTTTCGGGATCGTCATCGAAATCGTTCACCGCAGAAGAAAGACCCTTTCCGGCTCACCCTCGGCGCGATGCGTCCCGATCGGGAACACGACTCACATTATTTTGAATCTTTTCGCCCAAGTGGGTGTGCGTGGTGCCTAGACGCCTAGACTTTACCAGTGGCTTGCTTCTCCGCTTAAATGGATCACCGCTGCGGGCGACGAGCAAAGAACATGTCTATACTGTTATGGGGAAGATTCTCACATCTACGATGCTCATCGGGGGCTTGCCTCTTGAGAGGCAAGGGAATTCGTGTGCGCGCGCACTTGGAGCTGGTATCGAAACCGTCTGTGGCAAGATCGACGTCGGCACGCCTAGCCGATCTCGTCTATACCGGACCCCAAAATATGAGCTGATTTCAAGTTGTACGTCTGGTAACATCATCGTACGGCCGCACTCTGAAAGTCTGAAGAGCGCTGCACCAATGTGCGCACCAGACAATTTGAATATCCCCAGATCATTAGCAATACGAGGTCAGGGACGAGATTCGGTCAACTGGGGGCAGAGTGCGCACGTTCGGCATCCTCTTGGCGTGGAATGATCCGATGAGCGATGCATTGAGCAATATTGAGCGGGGCAAAAAAAGTCGCGGGGGTTCGTCGACATAGATCATCGTGCAGCAAACATGGGAAGAAGGAAAATGCCGGTGTTTGGTTTGTTCGCTGCGAGATCTGCGGAAATCAGGGGGCAAGGGGCAAAGGGACTGTGTACGGATTCAGCTGATTTTGGCCTCGTTTGAAAAAGGGAGCTGAGTTCAAGATGGGGCTGCCTTCTTTGCTCGTTGGCTGCATAGAGCCTCGCTTAGCGTAGCGCATCGCATCAAGCGATCCCTTTTGACGTTTGGCCAACGCTGACCTGTGCTACAGTGCCTCCTGCCCGCTCAGGTGATATTTGACATGCCGTCCAGGTTCGCCAGCCATTTCCAGCCGCGCTCGCAATACAACCTCTACCGCATCTGACCAAATCGCCTCATTCTCTGCCCAGCTGAGCCCCTTTCCTCTCGCAATGTTCCAGAGGCCGGCAGATGGCCCAAAAACCTTCTTTTTTCTTGCGCAATACAGAATGGCTCGCCGTTAAGCCCTACTGTATTGCATCCTGTACCAAATGTTGTGAATTGGTACTGTTTAGACGCCACTCGTGCCGTATTCAACGTCATTGTGTCTGCAGAGATCTACGAGACCCTTGGCGATAGTCAGAGCATCTCGCCTGCAACACATCAGATGTTTCGCTTGTTCTTGTTGTTGCCTAAGCGGATTATGCCACAAACGTCTGACCTGTTCCGGAAGCCTTATAAGTCCTGCATTCTAGCGAGTTCATCATCCCCCTTTTCTCATCCTATCCACCTTCTCTCCATCTTCTCATCTACTCAGTCCTCCCCCCCAAAAACTTCCACACTTTTTCACAATGTTGACCAAGTTCGCTGTTCTTGCTGCTGCCAGCGCCGCCGTTGTGGCCGCTGCCCCCGCCCCCGTTGAGAAGCGGGCTGCCCCCGGCCAGGCTGACATTGACGTTGTCATTCTCAACTACGCCCTTACCCTCGAGCACCTCGAGAACGCCTTCTACCGTGACACCCTTGCCACCTACGATGCCAGCGCCTTCCGCTCCGCCGGATACCCCGACTGGGTCCGACAGCGATTCGTCGAGATCTCCGGCCACGAGAAGGCTCACGTTGACTTCCTCACCAAGGCTCTCGGTGACCAGGCCACCGCTGAGTGCACCTACAACTTCGGTGTGACCGACGTCAACACCTTTGTCGCCACCTCGGCCCTCCTCGAGGGTGTCGGTGTCAGCGCTTACCTCGGTGCCGCCCAGAACATCACCAACACTGACTACCTCACCGCCGCTGGCTCCATCCTTACCGTTGAGGCCCGTCACGCCTCGTGGGTCACCTCCTCCGTCCAGCAGGGCGACGGCTTCGGCGAGATCTTCGACACCCCTCTGTCGTTCAACCAGACCTACTCGCTCGCCGCACCTCTCATCACCTCGTGCCCTTCGAGCAACCCCACCCTCCCCGTCGCTGCCTTCCCCATGCTCGCCTACACCGGTGACCAGTGCCAGGGCAAGACCTTGACCCTCTCGGGTGACGGTGTCCAGGCTGGCCAGTACGCTGCCTTCCTCTCCGGACTCAACATCTACTACGTCCAGATCGCTGACGGCCTCACCGTCACTGTCCCCAGCGCCCTCGGATACGGCCGATCGTACGTTGTTGTCACCAAGGACAACTCCTCCGTCTCGGACGACAACACCGTTGCCGGCCCCGCTGTCATCGACATTGCCCTCACCGCCGGCCAGGCCGAGGCTCTCTACTCCAACATGCAGTAATTTCGCTTGTATGGCGATCCTCCCCTACCCCCCGGACTACCAAGGACATTCCATGACTCTTTTATCGCTCCCACACATTTCACTTTCTTGATAATTCTCATCAGCTCAACAAAGTAGTACACTCGGGTCACTTGTTTTGACTCTCGAGACCCGTTCCACGAATGCCTTTCTTTCGGGGTTTTTCCCAATATACCTGTTTCAACAGTGTCTTTACACAGTTTGTGCCTTGTGCAGTTCTTTGCCTTTCCTGATATCGAGAAGTGGCCTACACGATGTAACCTCGGTCTCATCCTCGCAGTTTTCTTCACAGCGCCCTTAGGGCTCACTGTCTTGATAACAGCTCCCAACACCCTTTGGCTGATGCTGACGCGCTGGTAGCCACACAGAAGACAGAATGCCAATTGTGTGTTTGCATGATTGAGCGTAGTGAGTGTAGTATCTAATTAGGCTTTTACGAAACCAAGTGCGATGGAGGATGCGTAAGCGCCAGTGAGGAGCAAACCTGAAGTGCAAAGGGGGAAGCAATGTCAGTGACCAGGGTTTTAGCAGAGGGGGGCCAGCAGTACGCAATACATACCGACGAAGCTGAGGCCGCTCAGAATGGCACCAAAGGCTCTTCGCTTGGGCACACCCGAGTAGTAGCCAATAGCGTAGGGAATGCGGGAGACGACCCAGGTTGCTGTTAGTACGGCTGTCAGGTGAGGGAAGAACAAGCCGTTGAAGAGGGCCAGGAACATCAAGGAAGGCAGACTTTCCAGAGTGTTCTGGTGCACTCGTTGCGCACAGCTGTACAAGAGTGCCGCGACGCAAACAGATTAGTTCGGGACCACAGAGCTTGCTAAAGATGTTGCTGTACTTACTTGAAGGCATGGGCCTTGGGGTTCTTTTCAGCTTCGGCCTTCTCAGCGTACTGGTAGGGATAGGGGATCTGAGCAGCCTTGCGGTACCCAGAGGCCTTGCCGCCCATCAGGAACGTCATCCAAGTGGCACCAACCAAGCTGGAGAGCACATAGGCATACCCGGCAGGCAAGAGGATGCCTGCAGGCCTAGGAGCAGCGAAGAAGTTTGACATGCTGATACTCGGGACGGTGAAGATGGAGAGGAGCGAAGACCGGAGGAAAGCAAAGGACCACCAAGAAGAAGCAGACAGAGATTAGCGCTGACGACGCCTTGACCGAGGTCGACGTGTTCCGGTGTTCGAGAATAGATCTACCTCCCATCGGCCATCAGCCCCATCACGCATACGGCCCGGCCCGTACACCTCCGCGGAACCTTTAATTTGGCACTCTAACACGTTTTCTTCTCTGTTGTAAATGTTAAATCGGCGAAATCTGGACCCTGGGGCCTGTTCGGGATTCACGTTGTGTACATTGGCGTGGGACGTGGGGCCCCCTCCTTGGTGTTCCCATTGCTCCATCAGCTATGGTCTGCACAAAGGGCACGTACTCGAATATCGGGCGACACCTACGGACGATATGTACTGCAGCTATTGTTCGCTGGGAACATCTTCTGCAGGCAGTACATTCTTTCTTCTACCTGCTCTTCTTCTACACGTACTGGCCCTCGCAGCGCGCCTGGTGGGACCCGTCCAAAGGCGCGGCTATTGTCGTCTCTGCACCACATAATGATGCTGTGGCTCGCTACCTCGCACTACGGCTATCTTCGGGCTCACCATCCAGCTTTGCTTTCAAGGACAGTGGCATGGGAATGCAAGCTCCTTACACCTGCTTCGTGCTGCATTCTGATCCAGATCAATTTGCCATCACCGTCGCTCAGTGGGCGGCGAGGAAAGCTGAGATCGAACGCACAAAGCTCAGCAGAAGTGGAGGAGCATATCAAGAACGATCGAGAGCTTCTAGTCCCGGAGACAGGTATTCTACCCGGGCAGGTCCGTATGAGAGCGCCCAAGATAATACCGAGTCACCCCGCAAGCAACGCCGCTCTAGACCTCTTCCAATCCAGATCGGATCGTCATCAACATCGCAGCATCGTCGTTCCCGAAGCTGGTCCAGCTGGGTCAACCCCCCTGATCTGTTTGGGTATGGCGCTGACATGCTCAAAGGCTGGAAACCCGGACACACAACTAAAGCCGAGTCTGGAACCATCATCCCCATTATGGCCGATCCACAGACACAAGAAGGTATAGCTATGGTCACCAGCACCATTTCGGCGTACTGTACCTCGCACAATCTCCTTCTCAGTGGCGTCATTTTGGTACCTGCCGTTTTGTGTCCCAGAAACACTAGCCTTGACGGTTTTGCAGAGGGAGGAGAGGGGAGCAGCGGGGCTAGCGGCAAGTCTTCAGCGGCCTCTCCGCCTCGCGAATCTTTCGAACGACAGTCGCGCGCGTCGAGTACCGGCGAAGCGGACTCGTTAGACTCTTGGCATGCTCAGTTGTCACCCCCAGCTTCTCCCGCTACAACAAAATTGAGGCAGAGACAAAGCGATGAGCACATCGCACTGCGCAGTGCGCTCTCGTCTGACGTGATACAGTCAAGAGCGTTGCTCAACGCTCTCTACCCGGCTGTGAGCCGTGACCGAGGCCGCATCGTTGCTCTTGTACCCTCTGGTCATGGAACCAGCCTACCCGATGTCTCCATGACTTCCTCTGCGGACGGAACGGACAACCGTACGACAGCAAAGTCCCGCCAACGATCTTCCTCGGGTCGCACCGATAAAGCATCGCTCAGACCCTGGCCCAGGCATGTGGTCACCGCCATTCGCGAAGCGCTTCGACAACAGTACGTCGACTTATCGCTAGACTACGCAAGACGCTCCTCACACGGTCGTTCCGTCTGGGTATCAACCATTGAGACGCAAGCCCTGGTGCAGGCGCCACTGGCTCAGCTGAAGAAGTCGGTTCAGTGGGATCAGTCCGTCTATTTTTCACCCAACCAGCCACAGTCGGCAAGTCTGCCAACATCGCTGCTAAGCCTACTGTTGTCCTGGCTGCCTTTTGTATCTCCTCGTCGTCGACCGGATCATGCAGCAAACACCGGTGTGTACGAGCGCGATACACAGGAAGGACAAATCACACCGACCGAAGGAAAAGAGATTCCGAACAACTTTGATCCGCCCAGCCGGCAAGCCCGTCGGTCTAGATCGCACGAGGCTGCGCAGCCCTCCGTGACAGTACTTGCGCGGCTGGTGTGTGCGATTCTTGTGCGCATCATTCGCGTATTGCGCTGGGTAGAGGCGTGCGCGGTGCCGTTTGACGATCTCTCGGAACAGGTGACGGCCGTGTCGCAACCCATCCCGGCACCGTCCAGGAATGCAGAGCATCCCTCTGGCTATTTCCTCAGTCCTTACGACGTCTCGCCTTTAGGGGACAGATTTGGACGAACGGGTGGGTACTTCCCCGCCCTGTCGCCGTCAGGCACCCCCCCACTCGCGGTGAAAAGACCAAGCCTCCCGGCAACGCACCAGGACCCAAACCCACTCTTCGAAGCCATCAGATCCGCACTAGCCTCCCACCACCCGCGTCCAACATATACCCCCTCCGTGGCAGCAATCGTCTCCAACTACGTTCACGTTGTCACACCTTGGGTTCACTCGCATGTCAAGTACGCACTCGCCCGATACATCCTCTCCACCTCTCCCGTCGATGATGGTCTCGAGCAATACTGAAAGCGTCGCTCAGCAGGTCACCCATCTACAAGATACTCAAACAAGTCTGTGATTGCGAAAAAACACGTGTAGCTGTGTACGGTGAGAAAGAGAGGGAGAGCGGTGATTGAGGTCGCATAAGGGGGGAAGCAGTTCGAGGCAGGTCTAGAGATCGTCGAGGTCAGAATCGTCCTCTTCTTCAGCAGGAGCGGTAGCTTGAGCCTTTTTGGCAGGGGTGCCGTTACCGTTAGTTTTGGCAGGCTTGTCTTCTTCGGTAGTGTCCTCCTCGTCTTCGTCGTCATCCTCGTCATCATCCTCGTCGTCATCGTCATCAGATTCAGAGTCTGCTTGGTCGAGCCACTCGAGGAAGGGTGCGGCAGCACGTCGGACTTTCTTGGATGTATCCTTGTCGACGTACTTTTTGCTGACGTGTGTGCCCCAGTTCTTGACAAACTCTTCGTCGAGCACGTCGATCTGGTACAATGCCATGAGAATCTTGGGCACGCCATTGGGCACCAGCGAAGGATACTGAACACCAGCAAGACGCTCAAATCCACCCAACAGCGACTTTTGGTGTTTGTCCGAGTCTCCAACCATCTTGGCGAGCACAGCGCCGTACTTTTCGATTTCCTTGGGCGCATCTTCAGTGAACAGAGCTTGGGCAAGAACCTGCACGGTCTTGTGCTTCTTTTCGATGCCGAGTTCCTGTGCTTTCTTGTAAACTTCAGCAGGAGTGCACTCGCGACCCTCTTCGCCGCCCTTTCGGTTGGCGATGAGCCACTGTCCAAACTGTGCATAGGGGCTGTCCTCGTCTTCCTCGTCATCTTCATCGTTGAGAATGAGGGAAGATTTCACGCTACCCTCGAGTGCTTTGACACGGGCAGCGACAGCCTCTTGGCTGGTGTCGACAGACCAGTCGTCGTCGACATTGCCACGCTGCTCGGCAGTCGGGATTTCGGCGGCTTCTGCGCGAATGCGCTTAGTCAGTTCATCGTCCGACCCGGCGTCTCCGGCGTCCTGACCAGCAGATTTGCCGGCTCCCTTGGCTCCCTTGACTCGCTTGGGAGGAGGATGCTTGATGATAAACGTAGTGAGCTTGTGTTTCATATCGACACCCGTTCGTTTACCGCAAGCCTTGCAGTTGCGGAGAATGTCACCGTCCTTCATGATCTTGAGATCGGTCTCCGGGTTCTTGCAGTCACCACAGAGCACGAATTTGTCGATGAAGCCGTCGAGCAGCTCGCGCAGACGGTTTGCGTCGTGGGCGCCATTGACAATGTAGCGATCCGTCTTTTCATCAAAGGTGGTTTGAGCACCGAGCTCGCAGCCAAAGAACTTGGTCGGGTACGTGGGCGGTCGGCTGAGAGAGCGAGCAATGTCGGACATGTTGGGA
The DNA here is from genome assembly GCA_023212645.1 of Farysia itapuensis. NCBI lineage: Eukaryota > Fungi > Basidiomycota > Ustilaginomycetes > Ustilaginales > Ustilaginaceae > Farysia > Farysia itapuensis. The sequence goes on along the minus strand of JALBYC010000030.1, from coordinate 37,016 downwards.
ATGACAGTCTTGATGCCATTGCCCTTGCCCTCAATCTTTGTCTGCAAAAGGGGCATGCGGTAACGGTAGAACTTGTCGTCGACATCTCGACGAATGTTTACGACCGACATGTTGGGCTAGAAGTTGAGATTGGGGTTTTGCACGATGGGTGCAAAAGGGGAAAGGCGTTACTGAGGATGGTAGGTACCGCGAGATGCGGGGTAGGGCGGCTTTGGTCTACGAGCAAAAGACGATTCGAGAGATGGACGAGGTATGGTGGCGATCAAGAGAGACATAAACGACGAGAGCGAGGCTTCTTCTTTGTTTCTGCGCAGCGACGATGGGACAAGAGCAGATGGGATGGTTGTGCTGATGTGTGAACAGCGTTTGGCTGAGGCAGCGAGATGAGGGGGACAACGGTGGCAGACGAACAAGCTGCAGACGAACACCTTCACGCTTGGCAACTCAAGCACCAGAAAAAGTCAAAAATTCCCATCGTGCTTTGCTGGTGCGTGTGGCATCTTCTCGGCCGTATGTTATTGGTGTAAGATCGCTGATATCAATCACGCGCCGGATGTGCCAGTGACCGGATGCCGCCACGATTGTGGAGAAAGGCAAGGGTTTGGCTCAGCAAGCCGCTTTTGGCAGATTACCACGTCGATCCCCCTTTCGCCACCCATCAGCATCTCAGTCACCACTTTGGCGCAACCTACAACAACACCATGAACGCCAGCATCTCTATTCCCGACAGGCTACCCATCCTGCCGCTGCCCTACCCACTTGTCCTACACCCGAACCTTCTGCTATCTATCAATATCTCGTATGCGCACTCATTGAGTCTGCTCAAAGCTGCCCTGCAGTTCTCGGCTCTGAAAGACAACATCGAGTCAAACAATGAGGGCAGCAGACGCGCACGTCCGCGCGTTGACGCCAACCGACCGATTCTCATTGCATGTGTGCCGACGATCAAGGCACCCAAGGGTACTGCATCTGCAGAGAAGCCTGTGACACGAACCACTGATCCTGCCATGCCCAAGGATCTTGGCAACCGCAACATCACCGACATAGAAGAGCACGACACCCGCATTAGGATCAACGATCTCTACGACTGGGGTTGTGCTGCACGTCTCGTTCGCCTGATTCGCAACCCGCAGACACAGACGTGCACACTGCTTGTCTCTGGTCTCACTCGCGTGCGTGTGGATCGCTGGCTTTCGATTCGTGCACCTCTCACAGCCACTTCCATCGATCCTAAGAGCGACCTTGCCATTCCCGATATCCCCATTCCACTCGCCACCGTTACCGCTTTCATCGACGAAGAAGTATGGCCATCGTTCCCCGAAGCCACGCCGGGAGATATCAACCTGGTCGTCAAGCTAAAAAAGTCAGCAGACGAGCTGATCGACGCCATTGGCTTACTTGCTACACCAAACAACGAGACAGCACACACGCCTTCGCCCATTATCGGTCCAGGCGTACCGCTGTTGCCCGCCAATCTGCTCAAGAAGCTTCGTGGCTTTATGCAGGATTGCCGCGAGTCTCAAGCTGGGCTGCTGGCCGATATCATCCTAGGTACGCTTGGAGGTGCGTGCGAGTGGTCAGAACGAGTTGCCATTCTGGGCGATTGGGATCAAAAGGAGCGCGTGCGTCACTCGATTGACGCCATCCAGCACGGCACCCAGCGTGTCAAATTGGCGCGCGAACTGCTCATGTCACTCTCCTCTCCTCTCAACGCCACCAACAAAGAAGCCGTCATCCGTTCACAACTCGAAGCTCTTCTCACTCAGCTCGCGGCCCTGAACCAGGGTGTTGCAGCACGCATTTCCTCTATCAGCTCTGGCGACAAGAAAGACGATGGCAAGTTGGGAGGCGGCATCATTACCATTCGACCGCCCAAATCTCGAAACAACACCAAGAACGAGAGCGGAGGTGGCTTCTTCGTACCTGCTGCTTCAGCCAAAGGTCCCTCAGGTGGAGGCGGTGGTGGCGTGCCTGGCCAAGGCGGTAATGACGAGGAAGAGGACGAAGTGGCGGAGCTCGCTCGTAAGCTCGAGAACGCTCGTCTTAGTCCCGAGGCCCGAAAGGCATGCGACAAAGAGCTCAAACGTCTCTCTCGCATTCCCCCGCAGAGTGTCGAGCGGGGTGTTGTAATCACCTATCTCGAAATTATGGCTGAACTTCCGTGGGACAAGACTAGTGCAGACTTGGAGCCAACGCCTGATCCGCGAGACAAAGCTGTGGTGTTGCGCGACCCTGCCCAGGCGCGACAGCAAGAAGAAGGTCTCGTGGACCGCGCCAAACGTATCCTGGACGAGGACCACTTTGGACTAGACAAGGTGAAGAAGCGTCTCATTGAATACCTGGCTGTTCTCGAGCTCAAAACCAACCAGGCGCAAGAGAAGCTCGAGGGTGAAGTCGCTCAGGAACGCAAGGAGGCTGAGGAGCGACGTAAAGCGACGCCATCTGCTTCCACCGATGAGGCCATGGTGGAGGACGACACTGGCGATGCCACCAATGCGTCGCAAGAAGCAGAAGAAGAGGAGATCCGCCGGCGACTGAACGACAAAGTAAGGCTCGGTAATAAAGGCCCGATTCTCTTACTCGTGGGTCCGCCTGGTACAGGCAAGACATCCATCGCAAAGTCGTTGGCGTCCGCGTTGCAGCGTCCTTTCACACGACTGTCGCTTGGTGGTGTCCGGGATGAAGCCGAGATCCGTGGACACCGTAGGACGTATGTTGGCGCAATGCCCGGATCCATAGTGTCTTCGCTTCGCAAGGTCGGCGTATCTGATCCTGTCGTGTTGCTAGACGAAGTAGACAAGCTAGGCAGCGGCAACGGCCTGCACGGCGACCCAATGGCGGCGATGCTCGAAGTCCTCGACCCGGAGCAGAATCACACGTTCAGCGACCACTACATCAACGTTCCCATCGATCTGAGCCGCGTACTGTTTATCGCCACTGCCAACACGCTCGAGACAATCTCTCCCCCGCTGCTCGACCGTACAGAGGTGATTCAAATTTCTGGCTACACACATGACGAAAAGACGGCAATCGCACGGCAGTATCTGTTGCCGAAACAGATCAAAGCACAAGGCTTGCGTCCTGATCAGCTCGTGGCTTCTGACGATGTCTTGCTCAAGATTGCCATGAGCTACACTCGCGAAGCGGGCGTCCGAACACTAGAGCGGGAGATTGGCGCTTTAGCACGAGCCAAAGCTGTCGAATACTCGCAATCCAAGAAAGGTACTCTCAAGGACGACAATGGTAATCCAGCGGAGTATAATCCCGTCGTCACTTTATTGAACCTAGAGAAATATCTGGGTCCAGAGACGTACGAACCCGAAGTGGCCGAATCCGATTCGAAACCTGGCGTGGCGACTGGCCTTGCTTACCAAGGATCTGGCTCTGGTGGGATCCTGCACATTGAATCGCTCTTACTTCCACCCGGCACTGGTCATCTCAAGTTGACAGGTTCACTGGGAGATGTGATTCGCGAGTCAGCCGAGCTGGCACTGTCATGGGTCAAAGCACATGCATTCCAGCTGGGTATCGTCCCCTCACGCGAGTCTGAATTTCCCAAGAACGACATACACCTGCATTTGCCTTCCGGTGCGATTCCGAAAGATGGGCCATCGGCAGGAGTAGCTATGACTTGCGCGTTGGTGAGTCTGCTCACTAAGACACCCATCTCGCCGTATTTGGCCATGACAGGCGAGACCACGCTGCGTGGAATCGTCATGCCCGTAGGCGGTATCAAGGAGAAGCTGACCGCAGCGTCGCGTGCTGGCATTCGCAAAGTACTTTTACCTCACCGCAACCGGAAGGACGTCGAAGCGGACCTTCCCGCCAAAGTCAAGGAAGAGCTCGAGATCAAGTATGTCAAGACAGTCTGGGAAGCGATGGAAGCGGCCTTTGGCAACCGTCTGTTTGAAAATGCTGCTCTTGCACTTGGACTTGCCCACGAGCACGAAGGAATTCGCGAAGGCAAGCGACTGATGCATGAGATGATAGATTCACGGCTATAGACACAGAATGACTAGTGGATTCTTCTTTTCTTTTTGGCTGTCAAAGATGTGTGGAGCCGATATTTGGCGTTCTGGGAGAGGGGGGGCCACTTCGCTCCGAATTTGCCGAGCCTGAAATCCACGAGGTCGTAGCAAAGACAATTAGCTCATACGGCATGACGGCCAGTGCCAAGGCGAGCCATCCTACCTGCTTCGCGCCAAGGCAGGACGCGATGTCAAAATCGCCTGACCTTTTCGTACTATCCACTGCCGTGTCGGCACGGGGCGTATAGCTGACAGTTTTGCACTGCCTGCTGCGCTGCTGCGCTGCTGCGCATCTGTCATCGACTTGTTAGACTCGAGTTTGTGCTCGCGCCTTTTGGATCCGGCTTACTGGGATTTGCATGTCGCGTTTGGATTTGGCCAAAGAGATGGCCGTTTGAGTTGTCGGTCGAGAGCAATTTTGAGTTTTACGGGTAAGAATGTCGCCACCCGGCTTATCACTGACACCCACACTCGTCAGCCCTTCCTGTCCGCCTACATCAAACGACGTGGTCTCCGCTGTCGTCTTATACCATTTGCATAGACTCGTAGCTTTCGTCGTGGGCACCTCTGCATCTGCATTCACCATCATCCGACCTTGCATCAGTTGCCCGATACCGCTGCAACTCTGGACACGACCTTCTCGAATCCACACACACCATGTCAGCAAATTTCTACCCGCAGCAATTCGCCTCGGGCAGCGACTCGCCGCTCGTGCCACCCACACCCATCAAGCGTGGACGAGGTAGGCCGCCCAAGAACCGCAATTTGATCGCGCAGCAGCAACAGCAACAGCAGCAGCAGCAACATCAAGCACCATTACAGCCTACGCCACAGCCGCGTACTTCGCACATTACTTCACCCAGACTCAGAGCAGCTCCGCCAGCAGGCACGTACCATTCCACTGGCTCTCCCTTTCAGCCCTTGGCTTCGTCCATGTACGGTCAAGGCAGTATAGGACCCGGTACGCCTGATCAAAATGTCATGTATCAGCCACTGCCGACCATGTTTGCGCGTCCCTTAGCATCCTACTCGTCCACTGTGCCTCACTTTCCACCGATGCCCACCTTTCAACACCAGCAAGAACTTCAGCAGCAGCAATCACAGGCAAACATACGTCAATCACAGCAATTCAACAGCCTCAATGGCTCAAGCATCCTTCCTACTGTCGGAGCGTCCATGTCGTCAGCATCCTCGACCACATCTGAACCCACCATCATGACATCAGCCGGTGGCACCATAGGCGCTGGCCTCGGTCAAGCAGTTGGCAATGCTGGTGCATCCGCTGTAAGCCGAACACGTCGCAAAACAGACGCCAGTGAAAACGATCTCAAAGTGCCCGCGATCAATGATCTGGGCTGGATGTCAGAGCCAAAGGGTACTACCACAGCGCAACAGGTCTACTCTACCATCGTCGACTACGTCCGTAATTACACCGAGGCTACCGGCCGACGCTTGTCCGTACCACTGGAAGATTGTCCGGATCCAGAGCAAGACCCGGACTACTACCTCAAAGTCGAAAAGCCCACCTCACTCTCGGCAATACAGCAACGAATCAACGATGGCGAATATGCTCACGCCATTGACTTTGAGATGGACATGCTCCAGCTGTTTGAGAACGGCCGACGCTTGTTCGCCTTTGGCACTCAGCTGTACGGCGACGTTGTCGTTCTTCAGCGACTCTATCACCAGCTCACACGTTCACGTCCATCTGACCCAAAAGGCGTGACTGTCGCATCTGTGCTCGCAGCCGCCGACGAGGCTGACTCTAGCAAGAATTTCTCGTCCATCCCATTCGGACCCGGTTATGCCAGCGCCGGCAGCGATGGCGATCTGACGACGCGCATCAGCAGCAAGTCAAAGACCTACTACGAGCATCTCAACTTCAAGGGCAAGGCTTTCCGGGTCGGCGATTGGGTACATCTGGTCAATCCCTCAGATCCCAGCAAACCTATCGTCGCTCAAATCTTCAAAGTCATGCGTCGCGAGGACGATGATCTAGATCAGGGGTGGGTCACCGTCTGCTGGTACTTCCGACCCGAGCAGACATTTCATCCTGCCTCGAAGAAGTTCTACGAGAACGAAGTGGTCAAGACCGGCTACTTTGCTGACCATCAGATCGAAGACATCATGGAAAAGATCATGGTCATGTTTTACACCAAGTACATTCGTGGTCGTCCCAAAGCTGAGTACTGGGATCCAAAAAGTCCTTTGTACGTCACCGAGTCTCGCTACAACGAGCAGCAACGAATGTTCCACAAGATCAAGAGTTGGGCGAGCTGCGTTCCTGAAGAGATTCGCAAGGTCGAGACACCGATGAACTTTTTCGAAAAAACAACTGCGCCGCCAACCAAAGAGGACTCGCCATTCTTGCGTGGAATAGTGGGACCAGGCGCTTTGAGGGATGATGATTCTTCGACTGGCGATGGCGCAGAATTTCCGGATCTGTTCAAGGACGCCGTTGAAGACACTCGATTCAAGAAGAAAAGCCGATTCGAATCGAGCGGCAGCTTCTCTTCTCAGCAGCCTCGGTCAGCGGGCGAAACTTTCACGGCATTGGCTTCACAGATCGCCGCTCGCGTCACGCCAGAGCAGTACTTTAAGCTGCAGAACCTGCTCTCAAACCCTTCTGCTGCCAACTTGGATATGGCACGGTTGAGCTACGAGCTCAACGGCGTCGACGAGAACTTGCTCAGTGAGCTGCGCAATGCTGCCATTGCTGCTGGTGTCACGACAGCTGGAATTGCCAAGGTTGCTTCGCCCAACTTTGTCGATGCTGCAGACGGAGCGCATGCGTCGAGCCAAAGTGGTGGTGGTGCTGCTGCTGCTGAAGAGGCAGATCAAGCGGCCTTGCCTGGCCTTGTGGATCTAGTCAATTCGCAACGAGGTGAAGGCTACTATGCCGAGCTTCCGAGCGAGACCAGGGATCTGTTTGCCGATCAGGCCGGTGGAACGGTTACTTGGTACCCTGCGCCTCCTCTGGACGGGCCTGTTCAGCATCACTTTGACAAGAACGGCGTGTACGCGTCTTCTGCATCGCATGGTCGACACCACAGCCTCGACTATCTGTACCGCCAAACCACTCGGCCATCCAGCATTGCCTCGTCTGAGCCGTCCGGCAATCGGGCCAAGACGCAAAGCTACCCATTGCAGCCGAGCTCGTGGGCTAACGGCAATGCATCGCGGTTTGACCCTTCGCCGTATGTACAGCACGCTTCAGGCATGTACGACTTTCTGGCACCGAGCGCGCGGAACTCACCTGCCATGCGAGCTGGTGGCATGTTCCACGGCTTACCAGCAGCCAGCAGCAACGGTAGCGCTGATGAAGCACTGACGCCTGTCATGACTACCCATCAGGGCTGGTACTCGACCAGTGACTGGGGCGAAGACCCGCACAAGACGGCCGAAGCACTTGCCGAGTTTTCCACCCAGTACGGTGACGGCTCCCATCTCAACCTATCGCACTACCTCTCATAAATTGTTCATGTACTTGTTTCTCCATGTGTATCACACTTGTAGCTGCAAAAAATATCTGCATACCTTAGCCCAAACGGCCACCATCTTGTGTTTTGATGTGAGCCTGGGCGAAAGGTTTCATTACGTAAGCAGTAGTTGTTAAATCGCTATTTTGGAGAACTTGCCGATCACGAAGAAAATGTGAATATGTGAATGCTCGCACGATTGCCTAGCAACGCTCATCATCCCACTCAACTTAGTACCAAATTCGGCGACGATGGCGACGGCAGAGTTTATCGGGGCGTTGATTTCGCTGGTGTCCAAGTCGGACATTCGGTATCAGGGACTTTTGGCGTCGATTAATCCAGAGCAGGCCACGATTGCGCTGGAACGCGTGCGGTCGTGGGGCACAGAGGGACGACTAGCAGCTCAAGGACGAGGGCAGGAAGAGATTCCGGCTAGCGACCATGTGTATGAGTACATCATGTTTCGCGCGGCAGATGTCAAGGATCTCAAGATCGACGATCCTTCGCCGCCCAAGATGGAAGCACCTGCACCGCAACCAGCGCTCAACGACCCGGCTATCCTCAATGTAAGTTTCCCCCTCTGGGGCCCCCTTTCCCCCTAACGATGTTTGCGCGCGCACCCCGCATTTCCTTTCCCCCCCATCCCTTTGTATGATGAACCATTTACGGATGTTAAAACGAACCTTTGCTTCGGCAAAGGTTCCATTTCTGTCCGAGAGCGCAAAACCATGTGGATCTCTCCGTTGCCTTCCTCCTGACTTTTACCTAGGACGATACGGGTGCGCCCGCGCAAACATCCTGCTACGTTCTTGCTGATTACCGATCTGCTAGTGCGGCGAGGGTGTACTGACTTTTCTGGCATTGTGTTTTTTTCTTTGGCAACAGTCTTCCGCCGCGCCTGGTCGTGGGAATGTTCCATTTGGCGCGCCGCCGATGGGTGGTGCTGGCGGGTACGCACCTCCGCCGCCGCACTTTGCCGGCCCCTTCCCTGGTGCACCCCCTCCGCCGCCGCCGCAGTTCAACGGAATGCCAAGTCCGTCTCCACAACAACAGCAGTTGCAGAAACAACAGCTGCAACAGCGTCAACAACCGGCAGTAGCGACATCGACGACGCAGTCTCCCGCCGCCGCCACTGCCGCTGTGGCCGAAGCCAGTGCCCCGAGGCGGGCAGCAGCAGCGGTGGAGAAGTCGTCGACGGACAAGGTGCTCGAGGAGATGGCCAAGTTGAACGTATCCAAGCCCTCCACCTCGGTGCCGCCCACACGGGGAGGAGCGGCGGGGGCGAGCTCCGCACAACTACCAGCCATCCCACACGCAGCTACAGCCGCAGCAGCCCAACCCCACCCAGACCGTCGGCACAATACCACCAGCAGCCAGCAACAGCACGCCAACCCCCCTCAACAACAACAACAACAACAACAGGGTGCAGCTCGCGGAGGGGCTGCACGCAGACCCCCTACCGCTCCCACTGACGCCAACGCAGGCGGTCCTTCGATGCCGAACAATGAATTCGACTTTGAATCCGCCAACGCCAAATTCCAGAAACACAAGGACGTCATCAGCGGCGGCGGTGGCGCGATGGCGGAGGGGCCCAACGATGGATCTGCTGCTGGACTGCTGGACTCGATCCCGCCGCCGTTGACCAGTGGTGACGAGACGTTTTACGACAAGTCGGGCTTTTTCGACAATATCAGCTCGGAAGTGCGGGAACGGTATGAGAGGACGGATGGTGGTAGAGGTGGTGGGCCTCGACCGCCGCGTGGCGAGTCGAGTGGTGGCGAACGAGGTGGACGCGGCGGCGGCGGTGGTGGTGGTCGCGGGAGTGGCGGCCGCGGTCGTGGTCGTACCAACCGCATGGCTGAAGAAGCGAAAAACATGCAGACCTTTGGCGATACTGGCTCCATCAGCAGCGGCGGCAGCGGCACTCGCGGTGGTGGTCGTGGGCGTGGTGGTCGTGGAGGTCGCGGCGCCGGCCGCGGTGGCCCTCCCCGTGGCAACCCAAGAGGCACAAACCCCCCTTCCCGTCCAGACTTCTAAGAAACCCTCTTCACTCCTTTAGACCCCCACACATTCAAAATAAACACATGCTGTTTCTGCTTCTACGTCATTGGTTTTCGAACCACAAAGGCTGCGTTGATAAGGAGATTAGGGGAAGAAAGGTTTGGCGTGCATCTGTGTGCGGGATGGGAGGGCGGGGGGGGGGGGGGGGGGGGGGGGGGGGGGGGGTGGGGGGGGGGGGGGGTGGGGGGGGGGGGGGGGGGGGGGGGGGGGGGGGGGGGGGGGGGGGGGGGGGGGGGGGGTTGACCCCCGATTATTGGGGAATAGACCAGGTGAAGGAGCGTTGGCTGGAGGATCGGCCGTGGGAGGGGTGTGCAGTGTGTGGGCCGTTGATGAGCGTAGGGCTCTCGTGCGGAGTGCGCAGTGCGAAGCAGTCTCGCTCCACCAGACGTGCGTGTCCCGTCTTGGCAATGAGGATGACGGTCGACGTGCGCGTGCCGTACCATTCCTGACTTGCCTTGGCCAGCGGCGTCGGCAGTGGGAGAGGGGGGATCAGGATCGAGTTGCGCAGCTCTGACCGCTGCGTTGGCAGTGGATCGGACGGCGTCCACAGCAGATCGAACAGACTCTCCACCAGCGCATCCTCCGCATCCACCGCTGCAGAATCGGAACAAGAGACGGCGCGGGAATGTGCGTCGAGTGTGGACTGAAACACGGTGCAGCCCGTGTGTACCTTGTTCCACGGCTGGCTCAACACCGAGTTGGACATGCCGCGGGACACGGACTGTTCGCAAGGGGAGAAGATATCGGGCGTCCTGTCTACACACAGCTGACCGTCTGGCGTACGGTTGGTGATATATCCAACCACTGTACCCTTGCTCGACATTGCGCCGACAAGAAGGTTGAAGCCGGGGAAGCGGTCCAATCTGCCGAGCAAGCCGGTCAGATAGCTCGTCACTTGCTGCAGCACAGTCTCGAGCGATGCCGGCGCACCCGTGAGCGCGGACTGCTGCGTCAACCAGTCACGCACAAGCCGTCCGCGACTTTCAAACGCAGTCATCCCGTCCGGCAGGGGAGCTGAGAGCTCAGTGTAGTTGGTGAGTGTGGCAAAGGCGCCGTTGCGCGTCACACCGAGCCAGGTGCCGCCGCCCGTCGAGTCGCGAGCACTCAGCACATTGTAACTGCCCTCGCCCCCTCCCGCCGCATTGAAGTCGTGCCAGTCGGCACTCAGTGTAGGCCGGGAGAGGAACTCGTCCCGATTCGACGCAATCACCACATCGTACCTCTCATCCTGCGTCGTCCAGAAGATGACGCACATCCCCGTCCCAGCGTAGTGCACAAGTGGAATAAAGGGCGAGAAAAGCTGTCCCAAGTATTCCCGCGACATTATATGCTGGACCCTGAGGAATCACCATATACCCTTCGGTACTGTCTCGATTCATGTTGCTCTATACGTGTCGACACTCAGCACACATTCACAGGCTTGCTGTGACACAAACATGCAGACCAGACAGACATGTGCATTGTTGGATAATAGAGAGCGAGGTAGAGGAATGCTGATGCAAGCGCCGGACAGAGAAGCAGCACAGAAACACTTTCCCGAGCTACGGTGGGGGTATAATTGTATGGCGCAACCACGGTGCGATCATGACCAAGCAGCGTGTTGACCGGTGTGAGCGAGCCCTGGCTTCGAAGCCTAGTTTTCTTTCCACTGATAGGCGCATTCGGCGTTCGTGCATCGATAGAACGTCGTCACTGTGAACAAGAGCGGACAAGTCGCGGTCAGAACGAGTTCCGACAAAGGATTACAGCAGGCATCTTCGGCAGAACATCGTCGCTGTCTGTAGCCATATACTTACTAGGCTCGTCGGCCGATCTGATCTGGAGCTGCATGAAGAATGCCTTTGGGTTCTCGCATTTCGGGCACGGCGCTATGAGACAATCACAGATACAAAAGGTCAGTATGGTCCAGCGCGTACATGTGCAAAATTGCCAGACTGTGGACTTACCATCGGTAGAGTCGACGTTCTTCCAGCTCTCCTCGCCGCCCATGACATCGTCGACCTGCTTTCGTGTCAAATGCTGTCGAGTAGTCATCTGACGCACGATGGGGAACTCGTAGGGACATGTGTTACATGACCACTTGTTGTTGCTCTGATCGTCGAGCTGAATGATCAGACAGTTGGCGCATGTTGGACAGAACAGCATTGTCGCCGAACTGACAAGAGAAAGCAGCACAGCAGCTCCAGTAGGAGGGGGTTAGAAAAAGTACCATAGAGTCAGCTCCGACTTCCGAAGGATCACACACTCTCTCGTACGAAACAGTCGATCAACGGAAAAGATTAGCCGTGATGCACAAATTCGTCACAGTTGTTCACCCTCCCCACGCCCAGGAAAGAGTCACAGTGATCTGCACAGAGATAGAGAGCGAGTGCGAGTTGTTGTTGCGGAGCATCGGTTTTATGGCCCGGCCTGCATATGGTTGCTTGGCTGCACATTCTTGGCTTGTGCTTACTCTTGGCCCCAGCGTAGAGTGTGTGTGTTTTTTTATTCCCATTCTCGTCTTGGACGTCTCCTTCCTTCCCCACTCATTTGGCACGTACACTCACAATGCCGGATCTCGTAGGCTCTATTGACGCCGGCACTACCAGTGTCCGGTTCATGGTATTCGACGAATATGCCAAAGTTCTAGCTCTGCATCAGATGGAGTTCACCCAGTACTATCCTCACCCAGGATGGCAGGAGCAGGATGCACACGAGATCATCGATTGCGTCAATGAGTGCATCGAAAAAGCGCTGCAGGCACTGGAAAAGGACACTGACTACAAGAAGTCAGATGTCAAGGTGATTGGCGTCACGAATCAGCGCGAAACGACGGTGGTCTGGGACCGTAACACGGGCAAGGCATTGACAAGGGCGATTGCCTGGCCAGACGCTCGAACCACGCACACCATCCGCGAACTAGCAAAACAGAGCGAGCACGGCGTGGACGCGCTGAAGGAGGAGACTGGCCTTCCCCTCTCGACCTACTTTGCTTCGGTCAAGCTGCGCTGGATGCTCGACAACATCCCAGAGGTCAAAAAGGCACACGACGACAAGCAGATGCTCTTTGGCACCGTCGACAGTTGGATCCTTTACAATCTGACCAACAAGGCAGTCCACATCACCGATGCCTCCAACGCATCGCGAACCATGTTTATGGACCTGCGCAAACAGACGTGGGACCCTAAGCTTTGCGAGTTCTTTGGCATTGACATGGACATTTTGCCAGAGATCAAGAGTTCGTCCGAAGTGTATGGCAAAGTCGCACAAGGCGCACTTAAGGGTGTCGAGATTGCAGGCATTGTCGGAGATCAGATGGCTGCGCTTGTGGGTAACAAGTGCTTTGAACCAGGTGAGGCTAAGAATACGTACGGCACTGGTGCCTTCCTGCTGTACAACACGGGCGAAAAAGTGGTTTCGTCCAAGAACGGACTGCTTTCGACCATTGCCTACAAGGCCGGACCCAATGCGCCAGTCAAGTATGCGCTGGAAGGATCGATTGCCGTTGCAGGATCGGCCGTCAAGTGGGTACGAGATAGTCTGGGTCTGATCAAAGAGGCTTCCGAGATCGGCGATCTCGCTGGCGACGTTGAGGACACGGGAGGAGTCTACTTTGTCACGGCCTTTAACGGTTTGTTCTGCCCCTACTGGGATGACACGGCAGCAGGAACAGTCATTGGCATCACTGCCTTTACCGACAAGCGACACTTTTGCCGTGCGACGCTCGAGTCGACTTGCTACCAGACCAAGGCGATTCTGGACGCCATGGCCAAGGATTCGGGTGTTGCGCTAAAAGCACTGCAAGTGGACGGCGGACTGACCAACTCGGACGTTGCCATGCAGATCCAAGCCGACATCTTGGGCATCAATGTGGAGCGACCCGAGATGCGAGAGAGCACGGCGCTCGGCTCTGCTCTGCTGGCTGCCTCGGCCGTCGGTCTGTTTGGCTGGGACGTCAACAAGCCCGAGACATTGAGCAAAGTCAACACGGCTGGCAAGCAGGTATTTGAACCCAAGATTGACGACCAGAAGCGCAAGAAACTCTTGCACGGCTGGGAACGCGCAGTTGAACATGCCAAAGGATGGAACGAGAACGCTTAACTACTTTGACACACACAGAGGATGCGATTACCAAAATAAGTATTTCAGAACGGGGAAACAGCTCGGCATGTGTGATCAGCTCGGCTGGTGTCTTGAGCACGCTGTGTCCTGCAGTGACAGGTTGCGCGGTATGGTCTGTGCCAGAGCGAGAGCGAGAGCGCGAGACAAAGTGTGGTACATTGGAAAATAAAGTTTGCCGACATCTGGGTGTGACGTGACATGCGTGGCCATCTTGTCTTTTGATGCGTCACACACACAGTCTGGGCTTTGTTTGGCTCACGCCCGTTTTTTTTCTTGCCTCTCTTTCCTGCACTTTTGGCTCTCAGCTCACCGCCATTCGTGTCTCCTTTACGGTCACCTGGCCTGCTTTGACCGTCACGTCTGGCTCATTTGTCGCCGTACGCCTTTCGCAGCGGTGTCGTTTGTCTGGCTTTTTCCCCCTTTCGAAAGGCAGAGAATTTTCGTGCGACTACGTCATCGCACTTGGCGGCCGTACCGTCGTTCGGCTTGAACAACAAGCCGCACTTTAGATTCCATCGTTGTGTCTCGCCGTCTCTATCGAAATGACAGAGCCAGACACGCTGGCCAAGCCGCTTCACCTGGTCGCCGATCTTGAAGGCCACTCTTCACGAGCATGGCATCTGGCGTGGAATCCACGCATTCCCGTCCTTGCTTCGTGTTCGGGTGATAAGGATGTACGCTTGCATGCCTATTCGTTTGTATCGGGCACGACAGCTGATGGACCTTCTTCGTCCAAACGACCAGCATTCAACTTGCGCGAAGTCATCCCAACGGGACATCAGAGAACGGTGCGACAGGTAGCCTGGTCACCGGACGGCAAGATCATGGCCACAGCTTCCTTTGACTCTACCGTTGGGATCTGGGAGCGGATTCAAGATATCGATGGTGAGCATCAAGAGAGTCAAGCAGCCGCGCTCAGCAATGCAGGCGCACACGTCGACGAACCAGAGTGGGACTGCGTTGGCACGCTCGAGGGACACGAATCCGAATGCAAGTCGGTTGCCTTTTCACACACAGGCATGGTACTCGCCTCGTGCAGTCGAGACAAGTCGGTGTGGATTTGGGAGGTACAGCCGGATGCTGAATTTGAGTGTCTCTCGGTGCTGATGGAACACTCGCAGGATGTCAAGGCTGTCGCCTGGCATCCGCGAGAAGAAATCCTAGCTTCCGCATCCTACGACGATGCCATCAAGCTATACATAGATGACCCTTCGGACGACTGGTTCTGCTACACGACGCTGACAGGTCACGAATCAACGGTGTGGAGCATCTCATTCTCGCCCTGCGGTAATTATCTGGCCTCTGCCTCGGACGACCTGACCGTTCGCATCTGGGCACGACTCAATGCCGAGCAATGCGAAGAACGAGGCTACACACCAGAGGGGAAAATGCCTGGGCGTAAAGGCGAAAAGTGGCTGCCTGTTGCCGTCCTCCGTGGGCACCACGACCGAACCGTGTACAGTGTCTCTTGGGGGGTCGACAAGTCATCCAGCCGGTCTGGCAACTTGGGTCGACTGGCGAGTGGAGGAGGCGACGGTCGCATCTGCGTATACGAAATCACCGCCAATGACGACGACAAGCAGCTGGTTCCCAAAATGGAGCTGGTGGCCAAGATGGAGCAGGCACACGGCACGTCTGACGTCAACTGTGTCTGCTGGGCACCAGCATCACTAGACGCACCTGTGCAACCAGCCAAGTTCGAAGAACTCATGGACGACGGCGAAACATCGCAACCTCAAAATCAACTCGGCGGCATCTCGAATGCCCACATGTCCGACATGCTAGCGAGTGCCGGCGACGATGGCACACTCAAAGTCTGGACGCTCCCATCCTCCATCTACGCCGCCCCTAGCGTTGAATAAAAAATGAAGCACCATGCAACGCAACCATGGCGCTGTACATCTAATTGCATTCTCATTGTACTTGTACGGTCCCTTCCATCCTTCAGGCGTCAGTGAGCACAATCCTTGAAGCTTGAAATCAGCAGCTTGAGTCAAATTGAATCGGAAATATGTGAGTGAATTGGGAAATCAGGTGGATGAATAGGAAATGATTTAAATTGCCGAAAGTGTTGCTCTTCCGATCTCCCGATTTGCTTCAGGCAACGCGGACGAGCGGAGCTGACGGTTGTTTGTACACTCCTGACCATCGAAAACCTTCTCGTCCTAGCCCTTTCGCTCTGCCTCTCTGCAACCCCCCTCAAACGCGTACCGTACATTGCAGACTGGTATACAAGCGCCACGCTTTGCCATTGAGTCGTCGCGTTAACGTGCTGTAATACGTTTATAATGCCATCCAGGCGTCGCATCCCGTCGCCAGAATCAGACGAACCCTTCGCACCACATGAAGAGGAACACGAGGAGGACGAAGAGCTCGAAGACCTCGACCACGACCACGACAATGACAACCATGTAGAGGTAGATGAGAAGCCCGCCATCCGTACGCGCAGTGGGCGAGTGACCCGACCCGTGTTTATCAACGCTCACCTCTCCGACACCTCAGAAGACTCGGATGATGGCGTTCGACACGTCAAGAAATCCATCAAGCTCAGAACGGGCTCCTTGGGCGGCTTTGTCGCGCCTGATGACGATGAAGAAGAGGAGAACAACGATGAGGAAGATTTCGGCGCTCGACGCAGCACGCGTTCCTCCAACCGTCTTCGTCGTGGCGGCGTCGGCAGCAGCAGCAGCAGCACAAATCACAAACTCGAAGAAATGGCCGCCAAACGCAGAGCTGCCACCAACGGCAAACCCAGCTCCCGCGCCGCGAGGCTCAGCAAACGCAAAAGCCGCGACGACGACTTTGAACACGACGGTGGCGACTCACCCGACGAAGAGCATATTTCCGGAGCAGAAGACGACCCACTGGATCTTCACAGCGACGAGCCTGAAGGCAGTCAAGGCAAATCCTACTCACTACGTCAACGCAAGAAAGTCAACTACTCCCTCGTACCTCCACCGCCAGAGCCTCTTCGCAATGCCTTTGGCAGGGTTCTCCCAAGCCGATCTTCGTCCAAAGGTCGCACCAACAGCGCTTACGAGCTCGATGGACCAGACAGCGGTGCAGCTGGTGGCAGCTCTGGTGGTCTTCCCATGCCCTTCCCTGGTCGCTCCAAGAAGGGAAAGGAGGGATGGAACGCGCTCCCCAGCACCATGAGCGGCAAGGAATACGCCGCCGTCTTTGGCGAAAACATCGATAGCTCGGACGACGAGCTGCAGAACAATCCGATGCGCAAACCAGGCGGCGCTCCCGCTCCTTTGGGCGGCGGATCTGCAGGCGGTCTTCTCGGTGCAGGCGGCGTCGGTGGTGCTGCCGGCCCTCCGGGCGGTCTCACAGGCGCCGGTGGCACCGACAGCTTTGGTCGAATCAAGAAAAGCGGCGACCCACTGGCAGACATCGATCCGCTCGGTGTCGACATGAACATCAACTTTGACAGCGTTGGCGGTCTCGACGGTCACATCCAACAACTCAAGGAGATGGTGATGCTCCCCCTACTCTACCCGGAAGTGTTTCAGAGATTCAAAGTGACTCCACCACGAGGCGTGCTTTTCCACGGCCCGCCGGGAACCGGTAAGACACTCGTGGCAAGAGCATTGGCAGCAAGCTGTAGCACCGAAGGACAGCAAGTTAGCTTCTTCATGCGCAAAGGCGCCGACTGCCTCTCCAAATGGGTCGGTGAAGCGGAACGTCAGCTGCGTCTACTGTTTGAAGAAGCGCGAAACTCGCAGCCAAGCATCATCTTTTTCGACGAGATCGACGGTCTAGCGCCTGTCCGATCTAGCAAGCAGGACCAGATCCATGCGAGCATCGTCAGCACCATGCTCGCTCTCATGGACGGTATGGATGGTCGAGGTCAGGTGGTCGTCATTGGCGCAACCAACAGACCTGACAGTGTTGACCCTGCCTTGCGTCGTCCTGGTCGCTTTGATCGAGAATTCTACTTCCCCCTCCCTTCCCTGGATGCCCGGAAAAGCATCATCAATATTCACACGAGCAAGTGGGAACCTCCCCTGGACGACAGCTTCAAGAACAATCTCGCCGAAGTCACCAAGGGCTACGGTGGTGCCGACCTGCGAGCACTGTGTACCGAAGCTGCCCTCAACGCCATCCAGCGAAGATATCCGCAAATTTACTCGACCACGGATCGCTTGCTGCTCGACCCTGCCTCGATTCAGGTAGACGCGAAAGATTTCATGATGTCGGTCAACAAGATTGTAGCTTCGTCTGCAAGGGCAACGGCGTCGTCCGCTGCCCGTCTTCCCGAGCGACTGGTCCCTCTCCTCGGTCCGGTTGTCGATCATGCTATTGCCGTACTGGACAAACTCCTTCCGCCCGTGTCTAAGCGCAACCCGCTGGAAGAAGCCCTGTACGAAGACGATGTCTTTATGCCCAACGGCTTGACCTCCGGACTGTCTGCCGCCGACATGCTTGCAGGTGACCGTGGTTTTGGACGCGAGATGCTGTTGCAGTCCTTTGAGGCTCAACGTGTCTACCGACCGCGAATGCTTGTTCATGGTGGCGTCGGAATGGGTCAGAGCTCAATTGGCGCAGCCTTGTTGCAACATCTCGAGGGCTTCCACGTACAATCCATGGACGTCGGCACCCTTCTCGGAGACAGTGCCCGAACACCCGAGGCGGCCGTCATCCAGCTCTTCGTCGAAGCAAAACGTCACAAACCCAGTGTCTTGTACCTACCCAGCATCGTACATTGGTCTCGTTCCGTGTCTGAGAGCGTCAAGACAACGTTCAAAGCGCTGCTCGACGGCCTCACAGACGCAGATCCCGTGATGCTGTTGGGTATAGCCGAAGCGCCGCTCGAAGAGCTGGACGAAGAAGTACGAGGCTGGTTCAACTTCTTAGAGGACGACGTGGTAGAAGTCACGCCACCGACGGATGCCCAACGAAGAGTGTTTTTCCAAGAAATCTTTGACCACGCTGTTCGTCCTCCGATCGAGTTCCCGGATGCACTGCCTCGACGCAAGCGTGTCTTGGAAGACTTGCCAAAAGCGCCGCCCCGACCGCCTCGGAAACTGACGCAAGCAGAACTGCAACAGCAGGCCGAAAGCGACACACGCCTTCTCGAGCACCTCAAATACCGTCTCGGCCCTGTGCTCGCCGAGCTTCGCAAAAAGTTCAAAAAGTTCACGCGGGATGTGTGGGACGAGTACAACCTGCGTGACCTGACGCAGCAATTCGAGTGGACGAAGGAGAAGGGGAAATGGACCATCGAGCTACGCTACTACCGGCCGGATGCGAATGCTCAAGCCAACGATGGCCAGAGCGATGGCGAGGAAGTACCCGCGCCGGAGCCCGAGGTGACTAGAGGAATCACTGCCGCTCAATTCATGACCTCTGCCAAAGCTGAAAGCGACCAAGACGATGCAGAGCCTGCTGCTGCTCCGTCGGGTGACGATGTAGTCATGGCAAATGCGGACGCGGTGCTTCCTTTTGCCAACGGGCATCATGACAGCCAAGACATGGATGCGCCGGGCTCTTCGCCCGCGCCTGGTCATGCTTTCCCGCTCGCCTCGCAGACCAACGGAACGCAAGCGGGTGGTGCAAGCGCCGTAATCGATGTGGATGCCGCAGGCGACACCTCTACCGGAGGCGGCGCCGCTGCTGTCAACGACGATGGCGACGCCTACGTCACCCGCACCATGCCCATCTGGACCATGACACTGGAAAAAATGCAAAAACGTCTCTACTACAACTCCTACCTGACCTGCGCCGACTTTATGGGCGACATTCAGAAAATTGTGGAAAACGCTGAACAAGCAGCCGAGGTGGACAAAGACCGCGTCTTTAAAGCACACCAGATGCGCAATCTGGCCATTATCCTTATGGATCAGTACATCGATGCTGGATTCCGGGAAGAATGCGATCGAATGGCGCAACGACAGGTAGCACGGGAACGTGAAGCGCAAGAAGCAACGGAAAAGGCAAAGGCATCGGCCGAAGAGACGGCAAAAAAAGCGGCGGAAGCGGCTAAAGGCGAACGCTCGAGCGCGCGAATTGCAGGCAAAGAGCCCGAAGTGCTGGCCAGCGCTGTTGATCTTACGGCGATTGAGCGTGGGAGTAAACGACAGAGGAGCATTTCCAGTTCCAACAGGGAGGGTGAGGAGGAGAAGCGGGGGTCGTCTGGTGAGGCTATGTCGCCGGTTGTTACCGCAGGCGTGGGAGGTGATGGCGAAGACGAGTCGCGAAAACGCGCGCGGATGATGGACATTGACCAAATCACCACCACCACCGCCGACGCCACCCACACCTCTCCACCACCTCCCAACGGTCTACCACCCGCGCCACAGCCCACTACCTCCCCCCAACACCACCAGCCTCATCCACCTTTCACCTACAGCTCCGACAAATTCTCCGCCCTCCAGCAGTACATTCTCACCTCCACCGCTTCCGACAACACCACCGTCGATCAGATGAGCAGACTCCGCGCAGCCTGCTTCAACGCAATCTGGTCTCACCGCTCCCACTGGAACAGAGACCCCCTTCTCGACTCGCTCGCCCAAATCGCACGCAAAAGCCACGCAGCCGTCCTACGCGAAAACAACAACATCCCCGCCAATCACCACCACCACCGCCACTAACCCGCCCCCTCCCTCTCTCCAGCGCCGGCCAAACCCCCCCCCCCCTTCCCTTCCCCCACATAGCACTGTATCACTACGGTATGACGAAAAAGAGTAATGTTGTTTGCTTGGCTTTCCCCTGGAGATTTCTCCTGCGATAGTGGCTGGGCTGGTACAAGTACAGAAAGAAGGGCAACTATGTGTGTAGCCGCGGAAGGGGGTTAAAGGTGTTTCTCAGCGTGTATCGTCGTTATCGTCGTCTTCGGCTTCTGCGACTTCGGACAGTTCGGTACGTGTGGAGCGGCGACGTGCTGTTGTGCCGGTTGGTTGAAGCGCTGCGACTTGGGTGTCGCCGTCCAGGTCGGCGTGGTCAGCGTTCGTGCCGGCGGGCGAAACAGCGTCCGCGTCCTCGTCGTCGTTCTCAACCAACACAGATCCGTGTGATGCAAGACCGTGTGATGCAAGACTTGATCTACCTCCGCCGCCGCTTGTCACGACCCCGTGGCTTGGCTGAAAAGGCGAGATGGACGATGGAGATGTAGGTGACGACTGTTCTCCAGTGGGAGTGGCGCCGCCACGCTGTGGTGGAACATCGGACATGGGCGAGCTGAACATGCCCGTCGCATTCGCGCCCGTCAGAGTAACCCCGCTCAACTGGGACGTGAGGCCATCGGTCTCGAAAAATGTCGCTGTCGTCGGAGATGGCGTCACCGCGCCACCACCCGCGCCCGCGTGACGCGCTAAACCGGAACTACTAGTCGGCGCAAAGCTCCCACGCAGATTCGTGTTGCTCCCCAATCGGCCTTTCGTAAGACGCAGGGAGCCGCTAGAGTTGCGCCCTATTGTGCCACGGTTCGCCAGTCCACCTGGTGCACGGTAGCCCTCGCGCGACGTGATACTGCGCGATGCAGCAAACGACTTTCGGTCGTCCTCCTCTTCCACGCCTCCCGCTGTCATGGTCGGGGTGAACCCCGTCATAAAGGGCGACGATGGGTGGGAGAGCGAAAGTCCGGACCCGTTCGAGGCAACTGAATCGCCGCGCTTGTGCGTGCCTCCGTACGCATCAGCTGGGCCAAATCCAGCACGGTCCTGCACAGAAGACGATCGACTGCGCGCCTCACGACCGATGCCGTCTCCCGCCACCTGTGGCTCGAAACTTGTCTCGTCAAAAATCTCGTAGTACCTTTCTATGCAGAATCGCAGGATCGAACCCAGTGTTGTAGATGGACCGTTGAGCGTCGAGGTCAGAGACGCCTTTCTGGAATGGGTGAAATCTGCAGTGTTTGGCGTGACTGGGGAGGACATAGATCCAATACCCTCGACCTTGCAGATAAGTACGTCCCGCATTGCGTTGCCGCTGGACACAAGATTGGGCGCAATGACGGTGGCCAAGTTGGCAGCGTCCATCTTGTTGATATCGCTGTGCTGCGAAACCCTGTGCAACATTTCCAGAACGTATGAGAGTAAAATGCCAGAGCACGGGGGCTGGATAGCGGGAAGCAGTTTGGTCCGCAAATAGTCAATTGTGTCGAGAGACTGCGTTAGATGCGACTTGTCGTCTGAGTCGGCAGAGATCATTGGAGGCGCAGGACATGCTCGAATCAAGCCGTACAGACTTGCAGGAAAGATCGGTCTGGGCAGCGAGCGCAGAAAGATTTTGAGGAGAACAGCGGGAATATGTGGGTCGCGATACTGGACCAGACTGACCGGATGTCCTCGGTCGTAGCTCTCTTGTGCCGTCTTGAGCAGGGCTGACGAAGGTGATCGACGAAAGATGCCTTCGACTTCCGCAGGCTTGATGCCGTCGAAATCGCCCAGGATGGCCTCGACGCAATCGCGAACAACACGTGGCACGCCTCCGCTTTCGCCAAATTCGCCCATCAGCTGAACCAGATCGACCCCAAAAATCCTGCTCGAGTTGGTTCTGTGGTCGTGCCCCGCATCTTTATCTGGAATAACGACTTGTTTTTCGTACTTGGTGTTCCACTGCAATACCTCTGGCGGGATGTCAATCTGCGTCAGAGGCACATTTTCGGCCAGCGCGCTAAGAGTGTACAGCTGCGTGACTTTTTTGGAGAACTTGGGAGATATAAAGTAGGCTCCAGTATTGACGAATTGCAAGAGGGACCGAGTGAAGAACGTCGGGTGCACAATGTAAAGCTTTTTGAGATTCTTGCGAAACTTGCGATCAAGTCGCTTGTATGCTCTCCAGATCCAGTTCCATCCTGGTCGGTGACGCCCGCCGCCAGCAAAGTAGATGACGGTGTAGTCGTTTTCAACAAACAGATCCATGATGTCCATGATTCGGTCGAGAAGCGCGTCATAATCAACCTCCTTGGGATCCGGCAGACAGCAAGCAGCCAAGACAACCATGGGGCGTGTCTCGTAGTCCAGACCGGCCTGAAAGACGATACGCCTGACGTAAGAGTCAAGCTTTTCCGCCTTCTGGATGGCTTGCGTCCAATTTGCCGGTGGCTTTTGGGAGGCAGCGGGCGAGCTGGTGCTCGATGTAGGAGCGGAAGACCAGACGAAACCGGAACCAGAGCGAAGAGCACCCGATGATGCCTTGTGCTGTAGTCGAGACAAAGTCGCGTAAGCTGTTGAGGGCGAGTCGTTTTGGGGAGACACGGGGCTGTCCTGTGCCATTTGCCTTGTTGGCGAGCGAGGACTGGACGGCGAAGGCGGCTCATCTTCAAACAAGCCTTGCAGCGGCTTGCGCCTAGGCGATACAGAGTCATAGCGAGAAGCTGGCGAGTCACGCGAAGGCGGTGTCGCCTCCAGCGGTGCTGAGATGTTGAAAGGAATCGCGCCTCTAGACTTGTTACGTGGAGCGCGAGCGGGCGACGCAAAAGTCGATTGCTCATTGTGTTGCTGTCGCGGTGCTTTGCGCTGTTGCTTTCCGGAGGTAGGACCCCAGCTGAGCAGACTTCCCCATCCTGTTTGAGCTGGAGGTGCGGCGACCTGACGCGAAGGTCCTGCCTCCTTTTGTTGCTGATGGTAGGTGCCCCAGAGCGAGGCAAAGGCGGCTGAGAGAGTTGCAGTGGCTGTCTTTGAGCCCGCGGGTGGTGTGCTTTGCTCTGGCGGTGTCGACTGCGGTGTTGCGAAGCTGGCCGAATCGACCGACTCGTCCGCTAAATTGCGTGCTGCCTGCGTCTGCGACTGCGACTGCATCGTGGTCATATGATCGACACGTGTGATCAGTAGCCGTACATCTTGGCACTGTGATGCGAAGGAGTGGATGAACGCACACTCGGAATCTCCTCGAATAGAAATCACTTATTTGGCCGCAACACGCGGAGCATCCGTCGCTCACTCGGGGTCTTTTTTCCCCTCTCAGACCGCTTTTCCACCGTCTCTCGCATCTCCCACTTTCTCTGGAAACCCTTCGTCTCAAGTCGGCAGATCCGTCCCTCGTCTTCCGCACACCAGTGTGAGCCCCGCAGACTGAAGTAGTCGTGAGAAAGGGCGATTTGCGTGTATCTTCTATCGTCTGCGCATCTGTGGAAACCCAAGGTAAACCGCAACAAGGGTCCTAATTTACACTGAAACAAACATCGCGTGTCGCAATACCCGAACTGGCTTCCCGAGGCCCTGCACTCAGGGGTCACCTGCATATCCTTTCACAGCAGGCAAAGAAGAGCTGTCATCGACAGCACACGGGCGCAAAGATTCCTGTGACTAGTCTATTACATTCCTCTAACGACTCAATGCATCATCCTTTTTGCACATCCATCTTGCGCCACATAAAGCCGACCAGGAAAGCACCGATGAGCGTCACCGCCATCTCGAGCGACACGATACCAAATTGTCCCACCTGATAGACCGTGGTACCCCAGAGAGCGCCCGTGATACGGCCGGTGTAGTTGCTGAGCTGGATCACGGTGGACGTCAAGCCGTTGAACTTGGCTGGAATTTGCTTGGACAGGAGTGAGAGGGTGATGGTAGTGAGCATGTTGTAGCCCAGCGCAACAAAGAACCAGCTGGTGAAGAGGGAGCCAAAGTTAATCGGGCTCGAGCTAGCAAGTAAGCCTACGGCCGACTTTGCCGGACTTTCGAGACTGCCCATGTGTAGCGACAGACCGAGCAGACCGAAGAGCAAGCCGGCTGCCAATATCAAACGGTCTTGTATGTACTTGGCCACGAATACGAGCGTGAACAAGATCGGCAATGTCGCCACGCCTCCCAGTGCTATCACGTTACCAGCGTTGTACTCGGACCATCCAAAGCGAATGCGACCAAAGACGGGAAGATTCGATTCCCACGCGCCCAGCACGAGGAAGTTGACCATCGAGAACCAGCACATGGTGAAGACACTGAACTTTTGCATCGCGTTCAGCTCCTTGACCAACATCCGTAAACTCGGCCCTGGAGTAGACGAGCGATTAGAGTGCTTGTTCCTTGTTGGTGACATCTCCACCTCACTGGCGTGAGGAGGAATCGGGTCGTGGAACACAGCCCAGGTGAGGGCGAAGAACCCGAGCCATACTCCGGCCATGATCCATCCAGATGCCGTGAAGCCGTTCCAAAGCCGGTGTTGGTCTGTCATTGGTTGCACCTGCTTCGACAGCAGTCCGCCGATGAAAGGTCCAACGGCCATGCCGCCTACCTGTGTGGTCACCAGACAGGCAGACATCATTGTCCTCTTGGATGTGCCCACGACGATCGAGTCGGTCATGAATTTTTTGACGTACATCCACGACACGAAGCCAGCACCTAGGATGACTCGACCCAGGAACATGAGCCATGCAGTGTCGGCCACACCGGCCAGAGCGTACACAATTTCGCCGACGATAAAGCAGACCGTACTGAACAGGAACGGGAAGCGGTATGCTTGCGCATATCGCCGAGAGAAAGGTACCAGGAACAATCCGGCAATGAGCGTACTGATGCCGATCGTCAGACCAGAGAACCAAGTGGATGCTCCCAACTCGTTGGCATACGACGCAGACGTCGGCACAATGATAAAGAATGTAATGTTGAGCAGAAAGTTGAGTAGCAGCACAACCAGGCTTTGCGAGACGGGTGGCAAATGGTCAGGATCCACGGCCTCCTGCGATGGCGACGCCGCCTCCTCTGATCGGCCCATTTCTTCTGTGCCTATGTCGGCATATTTCTGAGCTGTTTTGGATGGCATAGCGGACTTTGGCCGACGCTCGAGTTCAGCATGACTGGCTGCAGCGTCTTCTAGTACCACCGTGCAACGAGACCAGCGACGATGCGCCGGATGCATGACAATACTAAAGGACAAACACAAGCACACGACGATGGCGCATTCACGACTGGTCACTATGTGACTCGGACGATCGGCCCGATCGACCACTACTCGAGGATAGAACCTGTTAGACTCACGTTGTTGCTGAAGCACACTGCACACGCGCACACGCACACGCGCACATGCGCAGACGCAGATGAGCTGGCTGCTGCAGTATAGTAGAAGATGTAGAGCATCGAGCGCATCACGAGGTGCCTATGCGAAAAGCTAGGATGTGGCAGAGCCTGCCCAGGGCCTGTTCGCAGGCAGCGCACAGGTCGCAAAACGGGCAGACAATGCGAACCTGCCCAGCTAATCGACCGAATGTGTAGTACGATCAAGTAGCTAGACAAGTCTCGCCAGAGACGAGTTGATATGGGACCCTTCAGGAACCGCAAAATGGCATGGAAAAGCGCAAAGCGGGCATAATAGGTCCGTACACGGGGGAGAAGGGAGGAAAGGCGGCTACTTTGACGCAGAGATGGGAGAAAATTGGGAATTGCAACTAAGCATTACAGCTGCACCTTGCAGTCCTACATTGTCACAGTCATCGTCAGAGGAGCAAGAGCACATGAGCATTGACAGAAAAGTTGTGTAGATGGAGGGAAGAGGGAGGAAGAAAGAGATTGAGAATGTCTGCAAATTTCGACACCAAATGAAGGGTGCACAGTCACGTGCAGCAGAATTGTTCCCAACACCACTTGCTCGCTACTTCACACTTTCTTCTCATCAGAATTCCTCTGGCACGTTGATTGACTCTTTCACTCGTATCCTTACAGCAGCTGCTACGCCTGCGCGAGAGGCCTATTCGACATGAAGCTTACACCAGAGTTGCTGTCGAGTCGCAGTTCCTACATTAACACACTCAAGGACCGCGAGCTGGATCTACGAGGACTCAAGATTCCCGCCATCGAGAACTTGGGTGTAACAAGAGACCAAAATGACTGCATAGACGCGACGGACAACGATATCCGATACCTGGGCAACTTCCCGCTTCTTCAGCAGCTCAAAGCTTTGCATCTAGGAAACAATCTCATCACTCGCATCGACTCACGCATAGCATACACCCTACCCGCCCTGCACACATTGACACTGACCAACAACTCGCTATCAGATCTCTCGGAGCTGTCACACCTTGCAAACTGCTCCAGCTTAGAGTTTCTCTCCTTGATGGGCAATCCAGCCAGTCGCGAGAAACACTACCGGGACTTTGTCATCTGGAAGCTTCCGCAAGTGAGAGTACTCGATTTCCAACGCATCAAAGACAGCGAGCGCGCTTTGGCAATAGAACTCATGGAGACAACAGACGGACGTCCATCCGCGCTAGCAGCCTCTCTGCAGAAGCAAATGGCGCTGGACCGCAAGGAGACAACGTTTGAGCCCGGCCGACTCAACGGCAGTGGTGGGGCGAGACTGCTCACGCCACAAGAACGAAAAGCGATAGAAGAAGCCATCGACAAGAGCGAAAGTCTCGAAGAGATTCGCAAGCTGGAAGAGCAGCTCAAGTTGGGGCATACCTTTGCCACATAGCATGGTCCGTATCCCCATCTTTGTACTATAGAGCACACCGCATACCATCCATCGGAAGTGAGAAAGAGTGAGGAAACGCGGTACGTGGTATACGTGGTATGCGGAAAGAGCCGAAATTGTTATATCGGGAAAGTTACTGCCATCGAGATTTTTGGGGAATATGGTTTAAGTTTGAGTGGCAAGACTCCTCTTTATTGCCACACATATCACAGCTCAGCTTGACACGCATACACACACGCACATGAGCTGTCTCGCATCTACATCGGCACTCGTCCGATTATCAGCACCGAGACTGCTGCGCCACCCCACCTGGTCCGCAGCAGCACGATCTCGGTCTTCACTGGCGGCAACAAGTCGTCTGCTCTCAACATCTCGTAGCACACCTTCAGCGACCAAGAGCACCCTCTCAGCGTCAGGTCAAGATCTGTCTATCGCTCTTGACGAGCATGGGCAAATTCCAGCTGCTCCTTACTCAACTTTGCCCCTTGCTGGCACCGCACCGTCTTACAATGTTCATCTCATCGTCCACCCGTACGACACACACAGGCCTTCTGCATCATGGCCCTCTCATCTCGAATCAGTCTCGCCGTTCATGTCGGAGCTCGAGAGCCGAGCCAAGAAAGGCGGTAGCCTGGAGGGATACGGTATCTCTTTCTCTGCTGGATCAGTCAGGCACGATGTTGCAGAGCGCAAGGCGTGGGATCCATCAGCATCTCGTATGATGCGCCCCGTTCCCAATTCGATAGACGAGGAAGAACGTTTCGTAGTCCACGCATATACTATCAACGGTACCATGGCCAAGATCGGGCCCATCTCTCTCGCGTCTCTCGACAACGAAGTCGCTTTCCGCCAACGGGTTGATGACGCCCTGGCACAGGCGAAACCTCAGACTGGTCGTCCGAAGCCTTCGGATCAGACACATGTGTATGTATGCACACATGGCGCTAGAGATTGCCGCTGCGGTATTGCGGGCTCGGCTGTCTACGAATCTATACGCCAGGAAGTGCGCAAGAATGAAGCTGATGCGATCTCGGCAGGCTCAGACGCTCCCAAAAAGGTAGCTGTGTATCCCATTAGTCACGTCGGGGGCCACGCTTGGGCAGCAAACGCGCTCGTCTATCCTCACGGCGATTGGTACGGCAATCTGCGTACGACAGATTCCAAGTTGGTGCTTCGCGCGGCAATGTCGCCAGCAAGCTCGGTGCACGATCTTGACGACTTGCGAGAAAGACTGGTGCATTGGCCAAGATGGAGAGGACGGTTGGGCATGAGCAAGGCTGTCCAGCGTGAGCATTACGCCGAGTGGGGTCCGCCCACCGTCCATCCTGCTTCCATTACACCTCGAACCAGAGGCATGGCTACAACAAGTACGCGGCCCACATTACCCGACGTGCCGTTATCCGCATCGCAAACTATCCGCACTTACGCTACAGACGCCAAAGAATCTAAGGCTCAGAAAGCGGCACCTTCGGCTCGCATGGCCGCTTTCAGAGAAAAGCTGGCGGCTGACCTCAACATTGACGATTTTGCGTCAGACAATGTGGATGCCATTCTTGCGTCCACCACTCCGTCTTCGTCTGCACGAGTGCAGATGGGTCGTGTGGGCGAGAAACGTCTGCCTTCACATCTCAAGACCAAGATCCCGACAGGTGCCAACTATACGCGCATCAAGTCGGACCTGCGTGGGCTTGGCCTGTCAACCGTATGCGAAGAGGCACGCTGCCCCAACATTGGCGAGTGCTGGGGCGGCAGTGGCGGGAAAGACACTGCTACGGCTACCATTATGATTATGGGTGACACTTGCACGCGTGGCTGTCGATTCTGTGCTGTCAAGACATCACGCGCGCCTGCAGCACTTGACCCGCACGAGCCCGAGAATACGGCCGAGGCCATCTCACGCTGGGGCTTGGGCTACATTGTCCTCACCTCGGTCGATCGAGACGATATTGCCGACGGTGGTGCCTCGCACATTGCCTCTACCATTAGCAAGATCAAGTTCAAGTCGCCCTCGATTCTCGTTGAGGCACTGGTTCCTGATTTCTCGGGTGACAAGCAGTGTGTTTCGACCATTGTGCATTCGGGGTTGGACGTGTTTGCGCATAATGTCGAGACAGTGGAGCGAACGACACCCTTTGTGCGCGATCGGAGGGCAAAGTACCGTCAATCGCTCTCAGTTCTGGCGCACGCCAAGGAACTGTCACCCAACCTGATTACCAAGACGTCCATCATGCTCGGCTGTGGAGAGGAGGATGCGGAAGTCGAGCAGACCATGCGAGACTTGCGTGCAGCTCACGTCGACGTCGTCACATTCGGTCAGTACATGCGTCCCACCAAGCGCCACATGAAGGTCGAATCCTACGTCAGTCCAGCCAAGTTTGAGCACTGGCAGAAACGAGCGGAAGAGCTCGGATTCCTCTACGTCGCTTCCGGTCCACTGGTACGCAGTTCCTACAAAGCTGGCGAGTTCTTTATCAAGAACGTGCTGGAAAAACGACGACAGCTCGCGTCTCAACAGCCTGCCGCCGCGCCCGTCGATGCTTCTACAACACCGTCGGTCCAACAATAGGGTCAGCCAATCAATACATTTACAAGTGCTACAGTGCGTGGGGTGTGACTTAGAGGAAGTCGCGTGAGTCGTAGAGGGAAGATTCGGAGGGAGAACTGGGTGGACCGTCAAAGAGGTATTCCGAGATAGAGTCGTTGTCGGGGTCGTGGGATGAGAGGGAGGAGGAAGTGGAGAAAGGAGGGGAAGCGTCGAGGATGAAGCTGGTGGTTGTGGTGGTAGCATCGCTAGTCGTGGGGTGAGAAGGGGATGGTGTGGTGGCACTGCTGCGCGCAGAGGGCGGTGCGAGATCTTGGCCGCCGCCGCCGCCGCTGCCGCCGAAAGAGACCCAAGCGCGGTAGTCGAAGGACAAGTGAGCATCGAGTATCTGCCGCACCGCGAGCGGGGTGGTGCCACCGAGTTGAACGTGCCACTGCTCCGGATCGCTGAACAGATCCATACTGCCGTGCGAACCGAGCAGCTCGTAGTCCCACAGAACTCGGAGCAACGCCTTGGCTTGCATGTACCGCGCATGCTCTCTCTCGACAATCGTAAAGACGTCCAACTTGAGCGGAGCATCCAACAGCGTAGCGCCCACTCGGCCGCGTGAAATATCAAACGGTAACGGATCCCGACCGCCCAACGCTTCGTACAGTGGATCGACCAAGCGTATGGTCAATGTGGTTACTGGTGCAGCATCGCACGGGAGGCAGAGTGCCGGCAGTTCGAAGTAGGTGGCCAGATCCGCTTCGATCGCCTTTTGCTTCTGCGCGGCGCTAAAACGAGATCCGTCGACCTCTTCCAGAATAGCCTCGGTTGTGGCTACGGAAGCTGCAGCTGGTTTGCGTGCCTTGTGCGAGGTGGAAAGGAGAAGGGGGTTGCGACTCCAGCTGGCAGTGGAGACAGTCGCACTACCGCCGCTTTTACCCTGTCCGCAAGGTGTGACTCTTCGAGAACCACGGAGAGTTGGACGAGCGAGCAGCTTTGCCTTTTGCTCCGCTTCGTCTCCCGCCAGTCGAAGTGCGAGGGGTGCATTGACCATCAGATTGTCAAAGATTCGTGCTCCTCCCGAGGAGAACTTGCGAGCTGGCTGCAGCCCGACACCGCCACGCAGGGGAGATACCACCAGTGAACCGAAAGCAGGTCGTGCGCCGAGACCAGAACTGGCACCTCGTGCAAACGTCACGTAGGGACTACCAAGTCGAGCGTACGCAGCACGACGGCCCAAAGCGGCAGAGGCGCTGTTGTCCACCGTCTTGAACGCGGAGAGTGCACCCCGTAAGATTTGGGATGCCAAAGTGGTGCTGTTCTTGCTATGAAAGACAGGCACAGACAGGCGAGCAAAGAGGCGGTTGAGGCGAGTATACTGGATTTTGGTGCTCCGTAGAGTAGCAACCACCTTTCGTGTCCAGTTCTTGAGCGCATGCGACACCGAGCTTGACTGTATAGCGGAACGAGTGAATGTGCGGACTCCTCTCCTAGCGGCAATGAGTCTCATGATCCGAACCGTGTTGGAGCCTGCACTGGTACAGGAAGGACGGGAGGATAGATGAAGCGGACGTCGTGAAATGAGTACGGGAGGGCGATGTTTGGCGACGCCTCCTGCCACGGCCCTCAGGCGTCCTAGTGAGGACTTGATGAGCATGGTGACAGATTGTGGGGGGAAGCCAAGATGCACGGTGGCAAAAAAATCCAAGGGTCTCACTTTTTGTCCATTAGAATGTTATATCGCAAATTCAGCTGATATCGCGCATGTCGCGCAGACAAATGCAGTGTTGGTCTCTCTCGCCATATCCCATCATGTCGGCAGAGACACAGGCCCTAGATCCTGCCACAAACACAGCAGGCACAACCGGCAACATTCGCGATCTCAAACCCGTCATCAAGAATGTAGATATGGCAGAAGACATGCAGGCACAGACCATCGAGATCGCCATGGATGCCCTCGAAAAGTTTACCGTTGAAAAGGACATGGCCGGCCACGTAAAGCGCACCATGGACCAGAAATTTGGGCCCACCTGGCACGCCGTTGTCGGTCAACGCTACGGCAGCTACGTAACTCACGGTGAGCTCCTCAGCATAACACGAAAACCGCACATCTGTACTAACCCCATTATGCAAATCTAGAGACAAAACACTTCATCTACTTCTGTAAGTCATCGCGCACACTCTGGCTCTCGTCCAACAGTAGCTGACGCCCTCTCACCGCCACAGATCTAGGACAGATGGCCTTCTTGCTCTGGAGAGCATAGTAATTGAAAAATAGTTCAAACGCCTATACGTTCTCGCGCCCATTCTACGCTTCTGCGTAGTGCAAGCAGCAGACTGGAACTCTGTGGTCGCATTCGTTTCTGGCGATGCAGTCCTGACTCGTGGTCGTTGTTGGGCATGTTGCTGCCGTCTTTGTCGCCGTCAGTGCTGGCTCTACCCAGCCATCCACCGGCGCGTACAGGGTCGGTCGCTTTGATCTCGCGCCCCCACATGTCGTAGGTGACGGGTGCCATGCCGTACGGGTTGCTATCCAGCTCCGAGCTCAATCTCGCCGCGCCTGGGTTTCGCTCCTGCTCGAGCAACTCTGACAGGCGCGCAATGAGCAGAGGCAGCGATCTGGCAAACATGGCCTTGAGCTCCAGGTCGAGCAGTAGCAGCCCCTTTCGCGCTGTAAAGGGCGCCAGGTGGTTGTGGTTGCGGATCAAATCGTTGAGTCGCTTGAGCTCAAACTTGTGATACGATCGCTCGCGGTCTTCCCATTCCATGTCGCGGTAGCGTGTTGCGACTTCGACCAGTTTCTGCTGGCCTGCAGTGTGCGAATCTGGCATGCGCGGTGCGTCGACGTCGATTGGCTCTGCGGCAACAGCGAGTGCTTGTGTGGTCAAAGGTTCCATTCCTTGACGTAGAGAGGGAGAGGTGGTAATCATTCGACTGGCTCGACGCACCCATGCTTCCGTCATACGTTCCTTAAACGACGCCAGTTCCGACTCGAGCGCCATGTTGAGCTCCACCCACGGCGGCGCCGCTCCTTGGCGTTTGACAATCCGGTTCATGAAAAACTCCTCGCGGCCAAGAAACGGGTTCCGCTCCTCAATGTCGCGCGTAATAGGTTTGCCCCTCAGCTTGTTCTCCTTAAACAGGCCGGCTTCTTGTGCCGCCTTGATACGCTCTTCCACCACACTCGCCCAGCCGCGCGCTTGTCCGAGTTGAAGCTGCAGATTGGGATCGGCGCTCGGCTCTCGTTCTGCATCATGCTCTTGCGGTCTGGAGAGTGTATAGTCTAGTACGGAGTCACGTGCTTTGAGCAACTTGCCGCGTCTTTCTGCCGTCTTGATGCCTTGACGGAGCTGGTTCATTGCCTTAGGATTGTCGAGAGGTAGAGCGGATGCGTTGACGCCGGCTTTTTTGAGCTTGTGCCGCAAATCGGACCCTGGCCCGCCCGCTGAAACGCGCGAGGACGACGAGGAGGAAGAACTCTGCAGGTACTGACCGTAGTAGACTGACGGAGTGTCTTCTGCTCCTGCGCCGAGCAGATGCGAGGGACGGACATAGACCGCACGCCACGGTCTCGCATCCGGTGTTTTGGGCAGACGTCGTCCATCTTCGTGCTCCCCCTCGCCTCTGGGCCCACTGAGCGGGATCGTCTCTTCTGCCCGACTCTCAAAAGCACCGGCAACTGACGGCGTCTGGATCCCAGCCTGGATTTTGGCATCAGCAGGATGTGTAGCCTCGTTGGCAATTTTGATCCTAAGCGGTTTGTATTTGTCCATAACCATGCGTAGTACAGTGTCCTGTACCCGCTCTTCCCCGGTCCAGACGGGATCGTTGGGGTCTTGTGCACGTTCTCGACGAGCTAGAATCGCCTCTTCTTCCGCTTCTTGCAGCAGAGCATCGCGCATAAGCTTATCCGCTCCCGTCAGCTCCTCTGCCGCTTCAGTCTGTCGAGCTGAGGAACCTGCCGAGTCTGATTGCGTAGCAGCGCCGTTGGCATAGCATCGGGACGATGTCGGTAGCGGAGTTGAAGCTCGACGCAACCTAGCAGCCTGACTCACCAAGGCCCTCGTTTGGCCTATCGAGACATTATAAGCGCCCCCAACCATTCCGTCGCACGTCTCCCCTCACGTCCTGGTCTGCGTTTGTGTGTGCTTGGAAGGTTGTGTAATCTTGGCCCCCAGGAGTGGGTGGCAAACCGGCACGGCATGCACGGCAAATTTAGTCGCCGTCGGGTCTAACAGTGCAAAAGTGTTACTTTTGCAATTTTCGCAGTGATGTGTCACAACACGCACACGCATGCAGCTGTCCACTTTTGCACAGGCCTCACCGAGACCGTCATCAGAGAGCAGCTAGATGGCGGATCCAAGCCTTGGAAAAACGCTGTGGCTACAGTTCCTGGCTGAGTGGAAGGAGGAAGCGCTCGCACGTGGCTCAAAGGTGGAGCGTTCGTATCGCAAAGCACATCAGTCACTTTCGGCATGTCCGATCGAGTTTCAGCACCCATGTCAGACAACCCAGCTTTCGGGCATCGGTCCGACAATAGCGCTCAAGCTGGAGCAAGAACTACAAAAGTGGTGCTCGGATCGTGGAGTTGTCATGCCGGAAAAGCCGACACGGGGCAACAAGCGCCCTGCCGAAGACGGCGACCAGGTGACAGAGCAACAGCCGACGACCAAGAAAAAAGTGACCCAAAAGAGGGCGTACATCCCTCAGCATCGTTCTGGAGCATATGGTCTACTCATCGGCCTCTATTCGAGAACAGTGACGAGCGGTAACGCTGCCGTCAAAGTGTCAAAATCCGATCTCATCAGGGCGTCTCGCCCTTATTCGGACACCGAGTACGAGAATACTACAGCAGCGACCTCCCGTCCGTCCGCAGCTGTACCCATGTCGAGCCAGCGTGCGGGTAGCAGTAGTGCCGCTTCCGGCGCACGATCGTTCTACACAGGCTGGAGCAGCGTCAAAACCTTGATTGCGAAAGGGTACATTGTACAGACAGGCAATCCGGCGCGGTACTCGCTGGGCGACGAGGGATACAAGATTGCGCAAACCCTCGCCAAAGACGCTGGTCTCGAAGATTTGCAGGATGAGCCAAGTCAAGCCGATGCGGATGTGGACTTGGACGAAGGCGAGGATGTGGAGCCTCACTCGCTGGCCGATTTTGAGCCAGTGGTGCTACCTGCCGGCTCGTACACGATTCACATGATTGTCGACAATCGCGAGCGACATCGGTTCGGACATAGACACGAGCGCGAGCCGTTGGCAGCTCTGCTGATTGACAAAGGCATTGATGTCGAGGTGCGCGCCCTCGAAGTCGGAGATGCCGTCTGGCTCGCTCGTAGAACCAACAGTACCGGCTCCGAGCATGACGAGGTCGTGCTTGACTTTATCGTCGAGCGCAAACGTCTTGACGACCTCACCAGCTCCATCCTCGACGGCCGCTGGCGAGACCAAAAGGTAAGCGCACTTTTGCCGAATAATGTGTTCACTCAGTCTTGGCTAACATTGAGTCGACAGTTCCGCCTGGCTTCGTCTGGACTGTCTCAGGTACTGTATCTCATCGAGGATCATGATGTGGACAACCAGATGCGCAAGTTTGGTCCGCAGATACAGACGGCACTCAGCAGCTCGCAGGTCGTGGAAAAGTTCTTTGTCGAACGCACGTCGGGTTTGTCGGCGTCAATTGACTACCTCGCTGCCATGGACGGCATGGTCCGCGCCAATTATTCCGTAAGTTGCTCCCACCAGAATAATGCTCAATTAATTGTGGCCTTCAAAAATCACTGACAATGTCGTAGAACAAGGACCTGTGCGTGATCCCAAGCTCAGCTATATCCCGGCCAACGTTCCTCCATACGCGCGCCGACCTGCAAGCTCGCTCACCCACCGCTACGATCCTGACCTCTTTTGCAGCATTCCAGGCGCTCAACAGCAAGAGCGGTGGCCTAACTCTGCTCGAAATCTTTGGCAAAATGCTGCTCTGCGTGCGCGGCATGAGCGCCGAAAAAGTGCGCGAAATATTGGCGCTCTGGCCCACCCCGGCGGATCTGCTACAGTCATACGACGAACTAGACAACGATGCCAAGAAGATTGCACTCTTCCTTACCGATCAGGTTGACACGGTGGACCAGCGCAAGAAGATTGGCCCGGCCCTCAGCAAAAAGGTGGCAGAGGTGCTGTATCGTACGGGATAAAATGGGCACTCACACTCACACTCGGGTGTTTTCGCTGATTGGCTAATTTGTGGTTTTGATTACAAATTCGAGCTTGTGGGCTGAATGTGTAATGGGGTGAATTCGAGTTGTGCTGTGAGCGGTTGCGAGATGGCCCGCGACGAGGAGAAAGTGCGAAATGCGAATTGAGATCAACGATCACATCTCTCTCTCTTTCTTGTCTTCTCATCCCGTATCCTACAATGGCGCACATGCTCAACAGTGCCCGCACGGCCTTTCGCGCTGTTGCCAACGGCTCTTCAGTCCGTCATGCGTCGACGCAGGCTGCTGCGCCGCGATCCATGATCACTTCGCGAGCATCAGCTATCGCTGCAACTGGAGTCGCCGTTGGCTCGGTTGCGTGGTACAACCACCTCTACGGCACGCTGCCCTTTGTCGACACCGCCAGCGCCAACATGGCCGACGAGGGTCTACATCCGCCCAAGTACCCATGGTCTCACTCGGGCGTCTTTGACACTTTTGACCACGCCTCGGTGCGACGTGGATACCAAGTGTACCGCGAGGTATGCTCAGCCTGTCACTCTCTGGACCGCATCGCCTGGCGCAACTTGGTCGGCGAAACACACACAGTGGATGAGGTGAAAGCCATGGCCGAAGAGGTCGAGTACGAAGACGGCCCGAATGACGAGGGTGAGATGTTCCAGCGACCAGGCAAGCTGGCCGACTACATGCCCAAGCCGTATGCCAACGACGAGGCTGCGCGTGCGGGTAACGCCGGTGCCCTTCCACCGGATCTCAGTCTGATGGTCAAGGCACGTCACGGCGGCGCTGACTACATCTTTGCCCTGCTCACCGGCTACTCGGACCCGCCCGCAGGTGTCAAGGTACAGGACGGCCTCAACTACAACTCGTACTTCCCCGGAACCCAGATCGCCATGGCCCGTGTCCTGTACGATGGCCTGGTCGACTACGACGACGGCACACCTGCCACCACCTCGCAAATGGCCAAGGACGTCACCACTTTCCTCCACTTTTGCGCAGAACCCGAACACGACGTGCGCAAAAAGATGGGCATGCAGTCCGTCATTATCCTCTCCTCCCTCACCGCCCTCTCCATCTGGGTCAAGCGTTTCAAGTGGGCTGCCGTAAAGAGCCGCAAGCTCCAGTACAACCCCCCCTCTGGCCACTAAACCGCTCCCCCCCCCCCTCTCTCCCCCCCCCCCCCAAATTCCCCACTTCGCTTCTCGCCTGTTATCTTTTCTTCACTCCTATCGTGAAATGTTAGCTTCTC
>JALBYC010000003.1:851052-978373 GCA_023212645.1 Farysia itapuensis | reverse complement strand
GGAGAGCTTTAGAGGTAACGAGCTGTCAGCGAGATCAATTTGTATTATCAATACAAGAACTGATATACAAATATTTGAATTCATATAAGTTTTGTATTGTTGTGTACAAAAAGCTACTTTTTGAGGATGTGTATACACATGCGAAAACACAGTGAAAACACAATTTTCAAAAACACCGAACACCGTGTGGGCCAACCCTACGCAAAATCAATGGAGAGTGATCTAACATAATTTTCGGCCGATAGAATCTGCGCGTTATGCACCGTGGTTTGGCGATAGCCTGCACGGATGTTCCTCCACCCTATCACAACCTTCGCCCCCACATAGCGAGGCTGTTCGTCGTTGCGCGCACCTCGAGTCACTTGTCATATAGCTTGCGTCAGAGCTGCAGTAGACAACCCGACCCGGCTCGCTTCCAAGGCTGCTGACGTCCCGAAGATTGTTCTGTTGGGCTGTATCTTGCCACCCTTAACTTGATACCCAGAAAGCTCAACTTCCCCGAGAGCCGTATTCGCCTTGCCGCGTCAAGGGATGGCATCGTAGTGTACACAAGTTTCACGCAGGCGGCGTACTTGAGCGGGCTCGCGCATACCATCTGACAAGATGCATTCGTCTGCTATCGCCGGTGCTTGTGCTGGGTTGGTATCAAGTGTCGTCACTTGTCCCCTGGATGTCGTCAAGACTCGACTGCAAGCACAAGAAGGGCGATCGTCGGCACCACGACCACCACCACCCTCCCCGTCGGCACTAAAGTCGCTCTCACCGCATGCTGCACTCGTTCGCGGAGACATAGCAGCCGGACACAACGCCAAGTATTTAGGCTTATCGGCAACGCTGCGCAAGATATGGAAGGACGACGGCATTCGCGGCTTCTATCGTGGACTCGGCCCGACCATCTTTGGCTACCTTCCCACATGGGCTATCTACTTCACCGTGTACGACACAAGCAAACAGACTCTAGCCCGCGACTTGGGCCCATCTGGTGAAGAAGACTTCCTCAACCATATTCTGAGTGCCCTTACCGCCGGCGCCATCAGCACTGTCTGCACAAGTCCACTATGGGTTGTCAAGACCAGATTCATGCTTCAGTCACTCAAGGACAAGACCGTCAAGCCATACCGACATACAGGTGACGCTTTTGTGCAGATCTACAAATCGGAAGGATTGCGCGGCTTTTACAAGGGCCTCTTGCCCTCCCTCTTTGGCGTCAGTCACGTAGCCGTTCAGTTCCCGCTCTATGAGAGCTTCAAGTCATTAGCTCGTGAGCGTCTCAACAGCGATGAGCTCCAGCCTTCCACCATCTTGCTCTGCAGCAGTTCGGCCAAAATGATTGCCTCTGTCACTACCTACCCGCACGAAGTCTTAAGGACTCGCCTGCAGATGCAGCCGCGCAACAAAGAGTCTTCAGCACCAACACAGCAGACAAATGCGAGTGGACCGGCCCCACCAATAGGCGACAGCAACACTGCGGCGAGAGCCAACAATCAGAGCGTCGCTCAACCATCACGCAACGGACGGTACTCGGGCGTCATCCAGGCGTGCAAGATCATCGCCAGGGACGAAGGAATTCGAGGATTTTATAAGGGTATGACGGTCAACCTCGTTCGAACCGTACCCTCGTCCGCACTCACCATTCTCACATACGAGATCATCATGCAACACCTTGCGCAAATAGAGCACGAACAGCAAGCAGCACACTCACCATCTTCAGAAGATACCTCTACATCCTAACCCGCTCGAAAGCACAATCACATGATATTGGCAAAACGCACTATTGGCTAGTGTAGTGTTGCTCCTGCGTCTCGGATGACTTTGGCCAGACCGAGGAGTTCTTCATCCTGCAGCCTCTTGCCAACCACTTGCAGGCTGATGGGCAGACCTGCCCACCTTTCCGGGTCGTCTGTTTGTGAGAGCAAAAATGTGTCAGTACTGCGAGCTATGTGTAAACGTACAAAGCCGGACTCCAGACTTACATCGATCCCAGTATTCCTGGTCAACGTTTCCAGGCATATCCGTGTAGGGCTCCTTGAGCGGCACTTTGGGGTCTTTAGTGGGATCCACGAAGTCCACGGGGAAGACGACGCACGGGCGGTCCAGTAAGCTGCAAAAGATGTAGAAAAGTCAGAGAATCATGCAGAAGACGAACGCAGGCGTTGAATGAAGCACTTACTTCCATTGAGTGGTGTAAGACACGTGGTCGTTCATGTCATGGGGGCAGCTCGCCCAGCTGCTGACGGGAGCAATGATGGCATCGACAGGGCGACCTGTTCCAGTCTTGTCCTTCGTGGCTTGCCAATAGTCGAGATATTCCTTGCGATACTCGCTCTTTTCCTTGTTGACTTGCCAAGCCTCAAAGGTTGACAGGTGGGGGTGCTCGTTGCCATCGGCCATTAGATTGTACATGACGGGCTCTCCGCCCTCCTCGCAGCTCCGCTTGATGTCTTCGCCTCCGTCAGCAGCGTAGATCCTACCGATAATATCGTAGCATCGCAGATGCTGATAAGGAATCCAGTCGATCACTTTGTGTCCA
This sequence comes from Farysia itapuensis, assembly GCA_023212645.1. Taxonomy (NCBI): domain Eukaryota; kingdom Fungi; phylum Basidiomycota; class Ustilaginomycetes; order Ustilaginales; family Ustilaginaceae; genus Farysia; species Farysia itapuensis. The sequence continues at coordinate 975,843 of JALBYC010000003.1, read as the reverse complement.
GCGGCTTCCAGTTTGGCCTTGACTTGCTTAAGCGCCCTGGTGATGGGTGGATGAGGATGAATAATGCCGTCGTCCCATTCAATGGCGAAGCAGAGTTGGGTCTGGCCCGGCTGGAAAGGCTCAGCGGACTCATGGCTGCCAGACTTGAGCTGAAGATCCTTGAGCTGGTACGCGTTCTCATTGAAGGGCATCGCGACCAGGATCGGGTCCATTTCCCACGGTCGTTGGCCGAGCACCGCGCGCATGAAGATCTCAACGCCTTCAAGGGAGTGTGTCAAAGGGCCAATGACAGAGCTGACTGACTCTTGGCCGAGGAAGGAATTGGCGGCGCCCTCGTAGGGCACGCGGTGCATGGACGGTCGCATGCCCCACAGTCCCCCATAAGATGAGGGCACTCGAACCGAGCCACCTATATCGGTGCCCAAGCCCAGCGGTGAGGCGCGCATTGCAACAAGCGCTCCTTCACCGCCACTGCTCCCGCCCGGCGTGAAACTTCGGTTGAAAGGGCTGACAGTACGACCGTAGATGTGGTTGTGTGTTTCGCAGCGCATCAAACTCTGTGGAATCGACGTTCGCACATAAAGGACAGCACCAGCAGCGAGAATGACATCGGTGATGACACTGTTCTGTTTGGCGATCCTACCAATCCAGCCAACATAGCCCATGGTGAGCTCGGTATCTTTGATGTGGAACTGGTCTTTGAGAGATACGGGCAAGCCATGAAGCAAGCCAATGGGCTTTCCCGTTTTGGCCAGATGCTCATCGCAGTATTTTGCTCGCGTCAAGGCCATGTCCACAAAGATGTCGGTACAGCAGTTGGTTAATTGATGCGCAAGGACAGCGCGTCGCAAGAAGGCTTCCGTCGTCCGCACCGAGGTGAGTTGGCCTTCTCGGAGCAGGAGAAGCAGCTTGTCAATGGGCGTCTCGGTAATGGCCACATCCTCGAGCGACAAGACCTTCTTGGGCACATCAATGACATTGTCGGTCGGGTAGATGGTCGTAGGTTCCGGCTTCCAAGGCGCGCTTTTGGAAGCCGCGATGGGCAATTTCTCTTCAGGCAAAGGCTTGACCTTGACTTTAGAAAGGTCGCACAGATACTCTTTCGGTATCGAGGCATCGCGCTTCTCGCGGTGCGCTTTGGCTTTGGCAATCCAGTCAGACATTTCTCGGTGGGACGGCAGGATGGTGGTGCTACTTCGGACGGGGAGGAAGTGGTGTGTAGGCGTCCTTATCTGTCAAACACGGCTATCCATTTGCGTAGAGGTCAGGTGTTAATTTCCTAGCCGAGGGCTGTTGTCAACGGTTGAGCCACGCACATGATTCCCCGCACCACCTTCGCTGCGAGCTGTTCATACAAACGTTGTCATGTCAGCCTAGGCCGAGCTTAATTCTTCCTCGCGGGCCGTGCACGTCTCTGCGGCGTCGGCGACTTGAACGGCGACAAGACTCATTTCCGTCCTCGCATTGTTCTTCTACTTTCGCCAAGCAAATTCAGTAAGGTATTGTATCGTATTTCGATGCAAGTAAGTATGTCCACCGGGCTGTATTAGGGGAGAGGGAGGAGAGGGCGCAAATTGTTGAGCTGCGCATCTAGTAGACAAAGGGAATGAAAGCGTACTTGACGATGGAGCAATACTTGTCCCAATCCTTTCCGTATTTCCTGCCACATCGTTCAAAGTCGCGTCCGCAACGGTGAGTGAGCACGGCAAGGAAGAAGACAGAGTAGTAGTAGGGGATGATGGATCGCGTTCCAGCAATTGCGCCCCACAGGAAGGACTGGGTCCAGTCGGCAGTGTAGTTGGGCTTGCGGAGGAACTGCCACCAGCCATCGATCAGCAGCGCGTTTCCGTGTTCGGTCTGAAGGTAGCGCGGGTCCTTGAGCGTGGACCAGGGCCACTGCGGGAACGTCCATCGCGGCTTGTATGTGCCTTGCAGCTGCATTCTGAAGCGCGATTTTTGCGCCATGGACGAGTCAAAGACGTAGTGGGCGAAAATCAGCAGGGAAAACATGAATACGTAGGTGGGCGTGCTGAACTTGTAGTATGACGGAGGGTGGGCAGCCATGTAGACAATGCTGTAGCAGTAAGTAAAGGGGACACCGGCAAAGTTCCAGAAGATAACCATGAATCCCCACTTTTCGTGGAACATGTCCCAGGTCTGGGGGATACATTCTTCGCCCTTGCCGCAAGCGTTGATGTAAAGGCCAGTGGCAAGCACCATGAAGGCCATGTTGGGTGTGACGTAGCCATAGACTTCGTACTGCTTGCAGGCTCCGCTGACGCTGATGAGGAAGAGCAGGACCCATGGGATGCGGACCTCGGCCCACATCTTGAGATCGACGGAGCCAATGCGGGGATTCAGCGAAGCACCCATAAAGAAGTCATAGGCGAAATTGCCCGACATGCGATGGGTGGTGTTGGTGAACACGGCGTGAAAGTAGGTAGCTGCACTGACAGCATAGCCTGCAATCATGGAGACGGTCATGTATTCGCCAAAGTGCTCGATGATGGTCGTCAGCCGGTAGACGCCCGAAAGGTGGAGCGCGGCACATGTGACCAAAGTAGCATAGAAGGAGGAGAGGGCGTTGCACCTGTAAAGAAGCGTCTTGTATCCAAGCGAGGGAACAGGAAGACCTTCTTGCATATATCCAGGCATGACGAGGGCCAAGCCAAATTGGAATACCATCAGCCCACCATAGGCGGCGAAAGCACGCGTCGAGGGAAAGGCGTCGTCGCGTACGTGTGCTCCCATTCTTTGGAAAAATGGCCAAACGTCATCTGGTCCCGTGGGAATGACAAGCTTACCATCGTAGAACCAGAGACAGATCCAGAGGTAATACATAAGCAGAGGAAAGAGGGTCATCATGGCTGTGACGCCCCATGGTCCTCCGAATTCGTAGTCGTGATGCTCGTCAAGCGTCTTGTCTTTTGCGCGTCCTTTTTCAGTGATGACGATGCCAGGCGCGTACTTGATGAGCGTCTGTTGTTTTCCACCGCCGACGATCTGAGGATCGTCCATATCAACGTGCAAATACGAGTGACTAGGGATGTAATTGTTCATGTGGTCGAGCTCGGCCTGTTCTTGTTGTGCGGCGCGTTTTTGAGCAGCAGTGGGGGCACCCGACTTTGATGCGCGACCATGCGGTGTTGCGGTTTCCTTGGCAGCCGCACTCCGCGTTCGAGGTCCTGGCGAGTCCATCTTGACGACGCTGCGGGGGGAGGATGACAGGAGGAAGGAGGCGAGGGGAGAGCTCAGATTGCGAAGATTGCCTCATGATTTTCTGTCAACAAAAATCACGTAAAAAAGAAGTGAAAACGAAACAATAAAAAATCAAAACAAAGGCCGGCTAGCGCCGAAGCGAGCTTACGGCTGCTCAGACGGTGTCGCTATCAGAGCACGACTCAAGCAAAGGACGCGTGCAAAGTAGGTTTCGAAACGTGTTCGCCCACTCACATAGCGACATGACGCGCTTTTGGACAGGAGCCGATGCACTGGTGGACGCCCAGATATGAAGGCAAGCCGATGCTGCTGCATTCATGACCCACCAATGCCACAATTGTGAATCGTGTTTTGTTATGTCATTTTTAATCAAGATCGGCACGCGTGCGCGGCAGAGTGCATCATCACGGCTGCCTTCCGATCCGGAGACCCTGATTACCGGCATTCACATTGTGGGTTTTCCGTTGCGACTCAGCCGCGTCTGGCACCACGCTCACCGCATACTCCCACCTCGTTCCATCAATGTCAGCTGGAGCTGTGGCTCTCCTGGTCTTCCTTTCGGTTGAGTCCTATAAGGCCACCTCGCGCTTCATCAACAAGCGTAAGTCTCGCAAGCATGGCTACCTTGGCCTGCCCACCGACAAACTGGGTCGTCCCATCAACGAGCACGGCAAACGTCTGTCCAAGAACGAGGCCAAAGCACTCGCTGCCCACAACCAAGAGGTTCAGCGCATACGTACAGCTGAGCGCGAATGGAGAGCTCAAGGCGAGATATTGCCCAGATATCAACAATCGAATGAGGAAGCCGCCACCCTGCATCACAGCTCGACGTCCAATTTCTCAACCATTACGGATGCACAGTTGACTTCTTTCGCTTCTGAGGTAACGCCAGCTGATGTATCGACCGGAAATCGTGCTCGAACCAGATCCTTGAGTGCGATTCCACCTTCCACTGACTCTCAGCCCCGGAGTATTACAATTTCCGTCCAACCGGTGCAACTGGGCGCGTTAGGTGGCCGCAGACATACCCATACCGTCTCAGCCTCACAAGCAACGCGCTACGGGGCCGAGCAGCTCGACCTTCATGACGTTCTCCAACACGATGGCTTGGATTGGAGAAGAGCAACATGGGAAGCACCTCCCATCTACCGTGAGAACGGCGTCAACACTGCCAACCGCTAGTAAACGCTTTGCCCCAGATACCCCTACAAGACTCATCACCGACGCTTCCTCTGTCTCCGTCACTCTCACAATCTCGTCTACCCAACTTTCAGTCAGTCCCGCTCGTCTTTTTCCCTGTTGTCGCACTTGCACCTTTGTACAAAACCTTATACCGTTGTGACCTCCGCTTTCAACCGCAACTGATCTTCTTCCTGAGTTTCTTCCCAGCTTTCTGCAATCCCAATTGTCAGGCACGCGGACGAACGTCGTTGCTATTTGACCAAGATGAGAAATGCGATTTTGTCATTCAACGGAGGTGTGATGTCGAGATGAGGGTGAGCTGGACCAGTCGAAGTTGGCGTCTGTCAAAGGCGGACAGGTCGTGTAGACGGAGATGATGATACAATTGCCGCTGACATTACGCTACATTTGCGCAGCGTAGTTGAGAATCGTCATGCGGGATGGAAGGTGCAATGCTGGAAGTTTGGCCGAAGACAATTTATGCCTCAGCACGAGCCTCTTTGAGAGCCTTCATCGTTCCGTGCTTGGCGTAACGCTGGTTACGGACGAACTTGGGGTCGACTCCACGCAGGGATGGGTACTTGTTGGTCTTCGGCTTCTTGATACCGTTGCGGTGAGCCTTGGCGACCTGGTTGTGCTGGGACGAGTTCTTTGACTTAGCCCTGTGCGATTGACGACAGACGCTACTGTCAGAAACGTACGTTCGTTCAAGAGCCGATCGAGGTGTCAGTACTTACATCTTGACGAAATATGTGTGAGAAGATGTGTGGTGGAAAGGGAAGCGATACACCTAAAAGTGCAGTCACCTGGGCCAAATTCTCAACTCGCGCGATTTGAACTTGAGCTGCTGCGGCAATGCCTCGATGACACGGAGTTATGTAAGCTTTTGTTAGAGTATGCAAAAAACAGCCGGCTTGCCGCTTGCCGATCCTTGACCGACGTGGAATTTGAGTTTGACGGATATTGACAGATCGCCGGTTTCCGAGGTCTCGCTTAGACCTGCTCCACTTTGTCCACCCTGACTTTCCTGGGGTCGTCCTCACATACTCGCTCACATCGGTCACCGGCGATTTCTCGCTTCTTGCTGCCCTTGGAACCATCTCGGTCCGCATCGGCGTCACTTTTTCGTCTCCATGCCAAGAGCATGACTGTTACAAGATGGGTATATATACTGCCGTCTGTGCTTCTCATCTTCGTCCTTTCATCGACTGACTCTACGATGAAGTTTGCCACTCTAATCCCCATTACCGCTGCTGGACTGGTGCTGTCTACGTCGGCCGTGGCTGGCCTCGCCATTGATCCACAGCAGCAGTCGTACCTCTCTTCTCTCGTGTCTCGCAATGCCGATGGCCGAGCTACTGAAGATGCTTATGGCGATCCGGAGTACACCTGGCCGGAGCCTAATCCAACCCTATCACTCGACTGTCTGCCTGACGCACGTCCCGAGAAGTACAAACGACGCTTCCGCTCTCGATTAGTCGAGGCTGAAATCAAACGAATCAGCGCCAAAATTGCAGACCCTGCCCTTCGACGAGTCTTCACCAATGCTTACCCCAATAGTCTCGACACTACTGTCGGCTGGACGGATCTGCAGCTGAACAACCCTGACTCGAGCACCGCTTTCCCAAGAGCTTTTATCATCACCGGAGATATTTTGGCGGCATGGCTTCGAGACTCATCCAATCAGATGTTCACATATTTACCCTTGTTGCAATCTCCGCCGGAGCCTTATGCTGTTGGCGATCAAGACTGGCTCAAATTGTACCGCCTAGCACTTGGCTTGCTCTACCAGCAGTCACAGCAAGTGATCACTTACCCGCTCGGCAACTCGTTCGGGCCGCCAAAGTCTGCCACGATTACCAACAAGAAGAACCCAGCTGTGGGAGACTCTGACGAGGCTGATTGGATTCAGCCCCCGGTGCCGTACTCTCAGGCGCACTACCTGCCTCAGCCACCGAAGAACTACAGCTGTGTCGAAGGCAACGACGGCGTGTATCTGTGGGAGACCAAGTGGGAGGTAGACTCCCTCGCAGCTCACCTTCGTCTGCCATCGCTCATTGCTGAGTACTCAAACCGGACCGACTTCCTCGAGAACAAGACTTGGCAGCGTGCAGTGCGAGTTGCCGTCGACACCCTTCGTAGTCAACAGCGCGGCTCCCGCGAAGAAGTTGAAGCCTACATGGAAGCCAACTCGACCACCATCTTGCCACCTAACATCACTAGTCGCGACAGCGAGTGGGCGGAGCGATTCGGCACGCTTCAGGGTGGCGTGTATCGCTTCCAGCGAGATGCTCGAAGCGCAACCGAGACCAAAGCTGACAACGGCTGGGGTGAACCCGCCCGACGCACTGGCCTGGTAAAGTCAGGCTTCCGTCCTTCCGACGACGCAACCACGCTGCCCTTCCTCATCCCCAGTAACGCTCAGCTCGCAGTCGCATTCGAGAATCTCGCCCCCCTGCTCGACAACGTGACGGCCATGCAGGATGTTGCACAAAACATCCGCGAATTCGCTGCCGAGATCAGAAGTGCAATTGACGACTGGGCCGTGCTGCCCAACAAGCTTGCCGAGTCTCAGGGTAACATCTACGCCTATGAAGTCGACGGCTATGGCGGACAGTACTTCATGGATGATGCTAACGTGCCTTCTCTGCTCAGTCTGCCGTACCTCGGCTACCTCAACGCGAGCGACGCCACTTATCAACGCACGCGACAGTACGTCCTCAACCAAACCACGAGCAAGTGGCATTACGAGGGATCGGACTTCTCCGGCATTGGCGGACCGCATGTCGGCACTGGCTACGCCTGGCCCATGTCTCGCATCATGCAGATTCTCACTTCCACTGACGAAACCGAACAACTCGAAGCCCTCTCCCTGCTCCGAAACACAACCGCAGGCACAGGTCTAATTCACGAAAGCATCAACGTCAACAACGCCACCGACTTCACCCGACCTTGGTTCGGTTGGGCTAACGGACTTTTCGGCGAAGCTGTTCGACATGTTGAACAGACCAACCCGCAAGTCCTACAGAACAACTTCTCAACTTACTAAGCCCGCCATATACTAGTGCATAATCAATGCGCTTGCAAGCGCAATTCTCTCATTGCTCTGACCGAATGATCTGGCAGTACGTGTGAAAGACGTTCAGTGGGACTAGGCCGTGTTCGGTGCAGTGGCGCTGTCGTCGTTGGGCGAGAGCAGGAATTCGAGAGTTCGTGAGAAGCCCTTGACCCTCATCAGCTCTTTGATGGCTCGGAGGGACGCAATCTCCCTAAGCTCGCTAGCGTGCTGCTCCGTCATATGAGAGGAGACCTGCAGCGTTTGAGCGAATTCCTCCGACATTGCGGAACTTGTCCGAGCAGAGATGGCAGGAGCCGAAAGAAAAGCCTGCGATCCACCATTGCCTCCTTGACTCTTACGCAGAGTGATCTTTGTGCCAGACCCGTTCGCAGCGATGGGTGCGACAGGCGAGCCGGAGCGTGCCTTCTTGTTGCTTTGCATGGACGAGCCAGATAGAGCAGTTTCAGCCGCTACGGCTGCCTTCCGCTTCGATAGTCGCCCTGCTTCGCCAGAGGCAGCTTCTCTCGCAATCCGTTTGATCTCTTCTTCTTCGGACGGTGGAGGCAGGGAAGTAGCCGCGAGGTCAAGCGTATTCCTTTTGTTTGAAACGCATATCACATCGTCTCCGTCGCTCTCTTCAAGGCTGGACAATGGCGAGTCTAGCGGATCCACGAGCATGGAAGAGTCGGCTCGCGCGTCACCGTCAAGAGAGGTTCGGACATTCGACTCAGGTACATCGTCATTGGTCAGTTCAACCCCGAGAGCGGTTGCAACCAGCTCGCGAGTTCGCGATGGCCGTATAAGCTCCGGCACATCTTTGTCGGCAAGCTCGTCTCCCACTAATCGTGCAACGGCGATGTCTGCCAATGAGTCGAGGCCCGATCGTGGATAACCGCGCTGGCCAAAGGGTCGGAAACGTGATTCGACCGCTTCTACCGCAAAGTCCTCGCCAGCCATGACACGCACGGGCCTCTTTCCAACGAGCTCTTGTGCGGCAACGTAAAATATGCTGCCGATTTTGGAGCTATCGTCACCTCTTACTCGTGTCCAGAAGTCAGTTTGAATCACTTTTTCTGGATATCTATATCGCAGCTTGGGTGCCAAGAGCGCGTCGCCCGTTCCAGCGCGGGAGAAGGAGTCTTCAACGCCGCTATCCAGACTTCCGGAGCGGCCATCGACGCCCATCAATTCTTCCAGAGGATCCGGAATGATGTCAATGTCGCCATTATTGAGCACACGGGTGCGAAAATGTTTGCCAGGTCCGATGTTGCGAACAGAGGGGATTGGAAGATCTAGTGTCCTCGGAACGGAAGCGCCAACCCTTGGAACCCATCGCTTTTCGTTGACGACATCGCTGTGCGCTGGGCACATCCATTTCTTCCCGTTACTCGGCATGCCGAGCATTGGCGGGCTTACGCAGTCAATGTGCCAATGCAGTCGGCAAAAGTCACAGCTAACAATTTGACGCCATCCTTGATAACCGTGTTCCGCCATCTGGACCTCCTTCTCCGAGCTGGCGGACAAAGTGGTCTGTGCGTTGCCATCTCGTGCCCTGCCATTAAGGCCGGCCTGAGTAGCAGAGCTGTGGGAGTGCTCTTGTTCCGGCAGGGCGGTACCACCGCATCGATAGCACAGGACAGGCGCTCCGTTCTTGTCTTTGAGACGATAAGGGTCGCGTGTCTCCAGCAAACCAAATTTGTTGATCTTGTTCGCTCGGATCATGCTCGCATCGATGAAATCGCCATCGCTGGCGGTAGCAGTATCTCTAAAGTAAGTGCGGAGGTCGATCGGCAATTGAAAGCTCTTTGGATTTTGTTGCGAAAGCACGGGAAGCAAGAAACCGAACGGACCGAGGCCCGTCCGCTTTATAGCAGCTTTTGGCTTTCTCTCGCTTACGCAGACGTTGCAGAACCACATCTCCTCGGGATTCAAGCTGCTTCCAGCGCTTCCAGTTGCTTTGCCCTTGCCCTTCCCTTTATCAGCGTTAGCACGCGCTGGTCCAAGGACACTAAGTCCATTGGAGGGGGGCATTTCGTCGATGTCAAGAGGCGGGTTCATGCAGAAAAAGTGAAAGCTGCGTGGGCATCCGTCGCAGCAGATGAAGCGACCGTTGGCGCCGCATACTTCACAGAAGTCATTATTGGAACCGCCACGATCCTCTATTTTCGTGCTGAAACCTTCCAATTCGGCGGGAATGAGGGCACCAGCGACGCCAGGAATGACGCGCATGTTACCATCGACCATCATCATTCCAGGCGGAAGCTCAACTTGAGCTTGTCCTGCGGCGAGAGAGCGCATAGCAGTCACTTTCTTGCCTGCTGGCACAGCTACCACACTGGACGACGTGACTGCGCCGTTACTGCCGGCTGACTCTGATCGCCGGCCGCGGGCGTCTGCTTGTAGTAAGCCCTTGGACTTCTTCGCACTGAGCTTTTGAGCGCCAGTGGGATCTGTGTAGGCACTGGTGATCGATTGTGCTGCCTGCAAAGAAGCTCCTCGCACGGACGGGAGGCGCCTAGCTGCCGTGGTCGGGGTCAATGGGGCCTCTGTCGGAGTCAGCGAGCTGTCTCCATTGAGTACCGGTTCAGCGATTGACGAGGACAGGGGAATCACGTCACCAGAGGGTGGTGAGACGACATGAGAACCGTCCGGAACTAAGGCGGCGATTGACGTGTCGTCCACATCATCTTGGACGAGTGAGGAGGGTACGAGTGCATCCACGCTTTGACCGCCGCCATATTCGAAGCGAGTAGGAGCTGCTGCTGCTGCAGCCTCTGAAACCAGCATTGGTCCAGACAACGACACGAGACCATCAGGACTTGTTTCTCTTGTCACAGTGGTTGTTGCAGTCGCGATTGAGTCAGCATCACCCCAGGTGCTAAGGAGGGATTGATCTTCTTCCGAACGAGCCGGAGCAGTCAGGACTGACTGTTGGGTTCCTTGCACACCAGGAGATGGACTCGGGGCAGCCGATGTTTCAGCGAGATCTGTCCTCTTCGCTGTCGTCGTGCTATTTGATGTTAGAGATTGGTATCGAATTTGGACCGATGATGGATTCAACGACGGCGACGGGGAGACGTTGAAAACGAGTGAGGAAAGAAGGAAGGGCCAAAAAAAGAAAAAAAGGGATTCACAATTGTCAATAATCAAGATCAGAGATATTGAGCGCGCGCCGCTCAGTTCCTCTGGCTACTCGTGCTGGGGACCAGGACCCATTGATACGATCGCTCCTCTGCTCCTTCGTTCGAACTTACCTAAACTTGGGCTGTGCGCTTCCTGCGATTGTTTGGTAGAGCGCGAATGGCATCTTCCCATTCAGATTGCTAGGAGCAGTAAAGTCGGTGGCAGGATCACTGGGCAGTGACTTTTGTTTGGCGTTCAGAATAGTTCCTTTTTTCTTCGTATGTACTGCTGATAGCGGCACTTCTAGGGGCATAGGATTCAATGGCCAGTACGCGTTGTCATTTGGAAGATGGGGTGGCGGTCCGAGCACTTCTGTTCTCAGACTGTCGCTATCTGCTTGTCGCACTGTCGCAGAAGGGGCCGAGAGGAATGATGGCACTGACTGTTGTCCTTTCGCCGCATCACTTTCTGGCATGTCAGCAGATGCTGTGGCTGTAGGCGAGCTGATGGACTCGATGCTAGAGCCAGATTTCTTCAGAGAATCATATGAGGTTGCAGAACCGTCTTTCGGCGACGGACCTGGCGCGGATTGGTTATTGGAAAAGGACATGTGACGATGGGCTTCGCGCAACGCTAGCGACTTTCCCAGTACAGCTAGTTCAAACCAATTCGACGTAGTAGACGGAGCACACGTCGAGACAGCTTTTTGTGTGGTCATCAGCACAAAGCTATCCGTGACGAAAGTACTGCTTCGTAGAGTGTTGATCTACAGCATACAAGATCGAATCACAAGAAGGCCGATCCTTGCTACTACTGTTTCTGCAGAACTATGCGATAGGATTGTTCCGTAGAGTCTGAACAGCGTTTTGAAGAGACCAATGCGCCCGCTGCCATGTATCTTGCCCAGATTCGAAAGACAAATAAAGTCGATTCGATTCGTCGTACAACGACCCTTCGCTTCAAGTCGCTTGCAGGACGTAGGTCGACTGCTCGTTCGATTGAGCAAGTGTAGCGCAGATGCTGCTTGGAAGAGGATCTCCTAGCTTGACAGTGCGAAAGTGCACAAAGGGATGGCGGAGTGAGTTCTTGAGCTCGATCGTTCCAATACTGGCGCAATAATTGCTGCGACAGGTGAGACCCAAAATGTTGCAGTTCCCCACGATTGTCCTCTCCGCGAGACTGTCTTCTAAGAGACGAGTATCAAGGCAACAATGCCGTTTCTAGCCTTGAGGCTTGGAGCAAGCTGAATAGCTGAAAGAGAGAAGGCAAGTGCAAGTGCTCAAATTCTCGCTTTGAAATTGGAGTGATTCAAGCTGCTGCGCGTCGCGCTTCACAACTTTGACTCGGAACCGGCCTCGGACCATACCGCTTCTCCTTTCTCATACTTTGCACAGTGTGAAGGTGTTTGTGTGCTGAGATTGTGGTCCTTTGGCTAGAGCCAGCTATACAAAAGATTGGTGGAACTACAGGCGAGTGGGTAGCGGCTGGTACCGCTTCGACTTTACTTTAGCCAGCTGCAGAATTATTGGGACGTTTTTGGATAGCGAGACGGGTTCCGCAGCCATCAGGAATGGACTTTGATGTCGTTCCTTTTTCATGAGTGACATCAACGGAACAAGTACAACAGATGTAGAGCGCAGGGCTGGATGTGTCTCTGACCGATCCCTCGCAAGGAGCGAATCGAGGACGTCGACATCCCCTTTCAGAGCATCACCGGCGGCATTCGATCTGACCTGCTTCAAGTTCGACAACACGCTCGTCACCACCTCTGCCAATTCTTCGCCAATTAGGCAGGATCCCAGCTGCATGATGGAGTCGGACAAGACGTTCAGTGCGGTCAATAGCTGGTTAGAGATCGTCTCGTAATTTGCGACGCTGGTTGAGTCGTCGCCCGCTGCAAGTATTAACTTGATACGGTGATCCACGATTGGCTGCCAGCATTGTCTGAGACTGCGCTTGATCGTATCGCGTGCTGCTTTGTCAATGCTCGCGTCCTGTTCATTTGTCGTAAGAACAGCGATGATTCGCAACACCAGGACGGCTGACACAGGCACCGCATTTTGACGTTCAGTCGTAATGTTTTGTAAGCGTTCTTGCAAAAGCTCTTGAAGACGCTGTATCAACGTCGCCCGTGAGGATGAAAAAGCCGCAGAGGACATAGCTCGCATAGCTTCGGATGAGTGCTTATCGTGTGTGCTTGGCTCGGTAATGTAATCGTTGACCTCGGATCGTAGTGCAGAGATGGGTGCTTCGTACAGATTGATCAGATCCTCCAGCAAAGGTGATCGCCCTATCAGCTGTCTGTCTAGCTGCTGCAGATGGTACACACTTGCTTTCGATGGTGATTCTCGTTCTCGAACATCCTTTCGACTTCCAAGTTGCTGATCCGATGAGGAAGCGTCGACGAAGAGTGCTCTCAGCGGGGAAAGCTCGAGCTCCGCTGCATTGGTACCAACCAGCTCGAGGGATTGAGAATGCAGCGAGCTTGCTTCTAAGGCAGTGAGTGTGGTCGTGGTAGATGTGATAAGGCTCTGGACCGCGTCGTTCAGTTTCGATTGCAACAGGGACTCCAGCCGATTCTCAAAGACGTTTTCGAACGCCACGGCGGTGTCACCAATCTCTTGCATTGTCCTGGTTACGATTCGAGAGTTTTTCGTGTGCCCGGCACTCGATCTTGTCAGCTTCGCAAGTACCACGCGCTGGACACGGAGAAGAGAAGCTCGACACCTGCTCCGAGCGCCAACCAGTGTTGCGATGTCTTGCACATCTTCAAGCAATGTTCTTACGCTTTCAACCGACGATGGCTGTGAGTGCTCGGATTGCCCCAAGACCAGAAGCATACGATTAGATGCAGACCATTTGCAGATGTCATCGGTGAACGCGAGTTGCTGGGCTTCCGTGCACTCTTCGACTTCGATGTAGGGAGAAAAGGACCAAACGGAAGCTGGTAACAATCGCATCAGAATCTGGGCATTGGGCAAATTCTGCAGAATGCTTTTGGTGGACACGCGAGCCTCTCGCGCTTGGTACACAGCAGAGTCGGCAGCAATATGGCTTGTGGCCGCAGATTCGGCGACTGTTGGCATACCATAGCTAGATTTTCTCTTGCTAGCGCGAGCAAGTGTGGGACTCAGCTTGGTTATTTCTGTGGTTGTCGATGCTATTGTTGGACCGGGGGTCAGGTCGCGATTACTTGTAGAGCGGTCCACCATAATCATGTTGGTCAGCATCTCGTGCAAAATGGGCTGTGGATAAGTGCCTTTCCTATCGGTTCCGCATAGGACAAAGAGTTGAACGGCGTGCTGCAACGTTCTCACAAAGAGCTTGATGAATCGATTGATTGCGGCTGACAAGGTTGTCGTAGAGTTCGCAGCTGACACAGATCTCCCACTGTTAAGTAACGTCTTATCGAAGCTGACCGATGTTCGACGCGTGGAGCCGTTAGGCCTTGCTTCTGTCAATAATGACCGACGGTGCAGAATCTTTCGTAAGGCTGCCTGCCTCTGGGAGAGCAAGGAGCGAAAAGCTCGATCGGTCTTGACACCGTCGAGCAGCATCAGACTGACGAGTTGATCAGCCACTGCCATATGCTCGAGCTCGGCGTCGGCCAGCAGTGTCATGGCTCGTTGAAGGATTTGCTTGCGCATGGGGATCATGCTCTGCCACTGCTTCTCGATGAACGGAAACACTTGCTTGACGTGCGTTCTTGCCTTTGATGACCCTACCGGCGAGCCGATTTTCAGATCCGTTGGTACGGAAGGGGACGTATCATCGTTGAGATCGAACCAGGCAGCACGGGCGAGCATGAAGGTCCATGCTGCTTGCAATGTCTTGCCCTTTTCTATGGACCTCCATACAAATTCTGGCGCATCCATGATGAGCTTTAGAGAGGCTCCCAGAGCGAATCTCGCTTCTTGAGCATCGAGTTGAATCTCTTGCTCCTCGAAGGTTCCAGTGCCTGCTGGAAGGAAGCTCAAGCGTCGGCTGTTCTTGGTGCTTCTGGGTATTGACTTGTCGGCATCGGTGGCACGCACATTCTGCGAGAGTTCATCGAGGCGAGTCGAGAGTTGATGTGAGCTGTCGGCCATATCAATGATAGTGTTGGCGGTGCTGAGTAGGTCTTCGTAGCTGTGGCCTACCAGTCGCCGAAGTGCTTGTTGTTTCTCGAAGGCGGCGCCACGTACCGAGCGTTCATAATTCTCGACCTCTTTGACCGAAAGAGAAACGAAAAGCGTATCTGGCTCTGTTCGCATGGCGTCTAAGCCTGTCGTCTCGAAGACTGAGACGGCGCTGCTACGGCGTTGAGCACCGGAACTTGCGTCAGCAACGGTGGGGCCCACGTACGCCATGCTCGACGTAAGAGAGGCATTGCTTCGGACATGATTGGAACGACGCTGTCTCGGACTAACGGGGGACGATGGCTGCGAGGTCCCGAGACCGGACCCGGCCGAAGCTGACATGGCCTATTCGGCGCGCTAAACAGCCGACGGTGACAGCACGATCAGGAAGAACAACCCAATCTAGACGTCACGACCTACCAGAAAGGCAGGGCCTTCAAGATATTCACTTCTGAATAACACAATCGGATCCGAATTCTCAAATCGTATGTCACACACCCATGAAATAAGAGAGAGTACAGTGTGATTAAAGGGTCGACCTCTCTGTCTGCTGTGCAGCATGTCATGTCGACTTGTTCTTGCGCTTGACTTCCAGCATTCCGTACCATGCTGTACCTAGCAACGTCATGCCGATGCCCACTTCGTTCACGGATGCGAGGGGTATATGATAAAAGTGGAAGGATAGGAGAATGGTCATGACTTGCTTGAAGTTGGCCACCACGGTCATAGTCAAGGGCCCAGCTGCACGGTTGGTGCTGAACGAGACGTAGTTGAGCAGGAAAGCAACGATTCCATTGCCTGCCAGGAGTAGAGCTCGTGTCATATCCAGGCGCTGGCAGTGCATCTCTCCTTCCGCACACGTGGAAAGGAAGCCGTGCACTGCCTGTTGCAGCTCACCGGTCCAAAAGGACACCAAGAGACACTGCACACAGGCCAGTGGCGACATGACCTCGAGCAGCTGCAAAGGCGTATAATGGAAAGCACCTTGTCGAATCAGGGCGCCAGCTCTGCGCTTAATGCTGTTGTCGGATTGTTCAGCGTCTGCAGTCGTGTTCTTTGCGTTTCCTGCTCCTCCTTGCAGAAGATTTGTGACGACGGTCTTGACAGCTGCTAGGAGTGTGCCAAGGATCGTCAGCACAAGTCCGATGGGGGTGTAATACATCTCGCCAAAGCATGACAAAATGGCGCCTGCAACGACGGGAAACAGGGCGGCTATGCTGGCAGATTGCGGGGTCCGCCCCAAGATTACCATGCCGAGAGCAAGTGTGAAGATGGGACATGTGGACCGAATGATCTGGTGAAATGGCACGGTCACCAAACGTAAGCTTGCATTGCTGATCGCAATATTAGCGGCGTATAGTGTAGAATACAGCAACACGATGATTGGTCGAGCATAAGAGGACGTAGTCTCGGGTGCGCGAGCAGTTTGCGACTCCACGTCTGCTCGCTTCTCGTAAATCGTTAGATTTGCATCCGTACGGAGAGAACTAGGGCTTAAGTTGTTACTGCTCGAGGTCTTACTGAATGGTACCCCGCACAAGCGTAGAATGATGCAACCAACTACACCACTGCCGGCGTGAAGAGCTGTGACGAGGTAGGGATACGGAAATCCGTTCAGCAGCGATTTGTTGTAAAAGGTCAAGGCAAGATTGAGGATGAGGTAGAGAACCACAAGGCTGATCACGTTCAGTTGCCATCTACCTTGGCGGTCATCCGGCTTCAGTCGTAGCTGATTTTCTGTTCGATACTCGTGACTAGTGCGTGCGGATGAAGGACCACTACTGCCACTGCTGCTGCTGCTGCTCGATCGGTAACCATCTTCGAAGTCGTGCGTGAGGCCTGTTGGTGAGGAACAAGCTGACTCGCTAGTCGGAATGCGTTGGTACTGAGATGTCATAGCAGCGCGAACAGCTGCTGTTGTAGAAGCTCGAGCAGAAGCAGATGGTAGAAGTGGGTGAGCCAACTCTATGCGCAGTCAAGCATGATCATATCATCTCGAGCCAGCTGATGCTGACATGGATGCCACAGACTAGTTTTGCATTAATTCAACAAAGTGTACCCCGCCTTGAGGATCGCGGTCGGCAGATAATGTTTTAAGCGACAGAATGCCAAGACAGTGGACATAGCCGGTAAGCAGTAAGCATCTTGAAATTTTGTGTCATTTGACGTGTAAGCAAATCACATTTCAGGTACCGCACCAACCGCCGTATCCCTACATGTCATCATCCTCTGCATAATTTCTCAATGCCAAGGGTACAGCGCTCAAGCGAACCGGATCCGGCTCGGAAGTGACATCCCGCCCGCTGCAGGACATCACGATGAGAAAAACAAATCGAGGTTTCATGCATGACTTGGTTCTATCACTGCTCGATGCGCAGCAGCGTAAACTCTCTGTCAATGACGGCATACAATTGCATAGCAGTTGACATTTTGATGCTGGCTCACGCATAAAACGTCCCCTAAAAAGCTCAGTCTCGGCCTCCAGTGAGCTTTGACTGCCTTATAGTATAAGACACAGCGTGACACTTTCCGCAGGCGCAATTGGATCATCCTTCAGAGCAACGATGCGGTCGTACCCGAAACGCCTGTACGCGACGTTGGTCCTGCTTTCTGTCCTAGTAGTCCTGGTTCTCACTCCATGCGGTGCAATCGTTGCGCAACGTCTGCACACAGCAACTTCAGTAAGTGGCTTGCCGGCTCTATGCACTTTCGCATCCTTGTTGACATTGGCTGACATAACTCCGTATACAGCTTGTTGCTACATTCGCTTTGTTTCCCCTTTCTCACGTGCGTGAGGTGGTGGTTGATGCTGCTCGCGTCCAGCAGAAGCATTCTGTGCTTCAAGATCGTATACCAAAGGTGATACATCAGGTCAAGCTTGGAGGCCTCGACATGCGACCTACATGGACTGCGGCACGGCAGGCATGTCTCGACTTACATCCAAGCTGGACATTCCGTCTATGGGAAGACAAGGAGGCAGACGCTTTTGTAAACTCACAGTATCCACACTTGTTCGACATCTATCGCGGGTACCCCCTCGAGATCCAGCGTTCAAACGTCCTTAGGTACCTTCTCCTTGATCACTACGGAGGTGTTTATCTGGATCTTGACTTGCGCTGTCGCGTACCGCTGGACTCGCTTCTGAACGAGACATTCTTGACTCCGCCTGCTAACCCGAGCGGAGTCAACAATGCCTTTATCGCATCAACTGTCGGACATCCATTCTGGAAGCACCTGCAAGCCAATTTGCCACTGTACAATCTCGAATGGTTTGGCTCGCCCTACGTGTCCAACATGATGAGCACTGGATGCCACTTCTTCTCCACAATGCATAGGACATTTCAGGATCAAATCTCTATGGGCGTAATGGACCAGGCTAACAAGCTCAACGGACATGTCACCACCCCACTCTTTGAACATCTGGGCGCTAGCAGCTGGCACAAGGGGGACGCAAAAGCCATTTTGCGTCTCGGGAAAGCCATTGAGCTTGCTAAGAGGCACCCTGCAGCTAGTCTCGTAGGGCTCTTCGCATATCTGATCATGCTTGGAGCAGTCTTGCGTGCGTGTCTGCGACGCCGATCTGCAAAAGCAGGCGGCTATGCCGACATTGAAGCGAGCAAAGCTTCTCTGGTCCATCATTCCTAGGAGAAAGCTTCGAGTTCCTCTCTATCCATGTAATCTATACTTCTCTGTAATCTTATCTGTAACGGATGCAAAGCATCGAACAACTTGATATGTGAAAAGGAGGGAGGAGCGACTCTGCTTGATTTGAGTTTCTTGGCATTTACCGGGTGTCAAAGATGGCATTTTCGGAAGCAGATCGGCCAACTGTTCTTCCATTCGTGTGATTTACGATTGTGATTTGAACCCCTCCACAGAATCCAGTCATCCACTGCTTCCAAGGACCAGTACATCGACAAAGTTATCTTTCCGCCCGAGACAGGCCGACATATCAAACAGCAATTGCGGAAGGATGGCAGCCCAGAATGGAGGAGCTGTGGTCCTTGACACCTCGATGGGTCGGCTAGCCATAGAGCTGTACTGGAACCACGCACCTAGAGCCTGTGCTAACTTCTACCAGCTTGCCAAACAAGGCTTCTACAATGGCGTTCTGTTCCACCGCGTCATCAATGGATTCATGATACAAGGGGGCGATCCCACCGGCTCTGGCTCCGGAGGTGCTTCAATCTATGGCGGAGCTTTTGAGGACGAATTGCATCCAGACTTGCGTTTTGTCGGCGCCGGTATCCTAGCTATGGCGAATGCGGGGCCCAACACAAATCGCAGTCAATTCTTCATAACGCTGGCGCCAACACCTTTTCTGGATGGAAAACATACCATCTTTGGCCGCATATCAGAAGGAATGCACACTGTCAGAGAGATTGGTTCTGCAGAAACTCAAGACGATAGGTAAGCGATTGTATCCTGGCACCGCATCTTGTTCTGAACCGCTGACGGCCTTGATCGCGACACTTGTCATGCTCACAGGCCCAAGGAGGACATCAAGATAGTGAAAGCGACAGTGCTCTGAGCCACAGAAGCATTGCGGCTGAGGAAAAGCAGGGTCGTGTGACAAGTAAATGCGAAACAAATGATAACAAGGGACAAGAACTCAGATCACACATAGAAGGCACAAGCAAAACAAATCTTGGTATGATGCCTGGTGTTGCGTAGCTAGCGGCGCCCTGTTCTGATCGCCGAGGCCATGGTAGTAGTAGTACAAGGATGAACACAGAAAAGGAGGAAACAAAGGAGAGAGAGCAAGCCGACTGGGAAAGGAGGGGAAAGCGGAGAACATGTCGCTGTGGTCTATCTATACAAGCCTAGACGGATGCTGGCTGGTATGACGAGCGAAGATCAATGATAGTACAGTGAAAGCGTATGAGGAACGCTTAGATGTCCTGGGAAGCACCACCCTTCTTCGGCTTGCCGGACTTGGCGGGGAGGAGCTCGGACTGGATGAAGGGCAAGACACCACCTTGGGAGATGGTAACACCACCGAGAAGCTTGTTGAGTTCTTCATCGTTTCGGATGGCGAGCTGAAGGTGACGGGGAATGATACGCGACTTCTTGTTGTCACGAGCGGCGTTACCAGCGAGCTCGAGAATCTCGGCAGCCAAGTACTCGAGAACGGCAGCAAGGTAGACTGTGAGACAAGGCAGGATGTTCAGTTACACTTTTCAGTGCTGAGGCTATAGCAAGGAAGAAAACTTACCGGGAGCACCGGCACCAACACGCTGAGCGTAGTTGCCCTTTCGCAAGAGACGGTGAATTCGTCCGACGGGGAACTGGAGACCAGCCTTGGCCGATCGGGACTGAGACTTGGAAGAGGCGTCACCGGCCTTTCCACCTGACTTGCCACCAGAAGACATTGTGATTTAGAAGGTTGAGGGGGGGTTGGGTTAGTTGGGGTTGGAGCGTTTGAGATAGAAGACGATAGGGAGAAGAAAAGAGAAGACTGCGACCATGGTGTCGACTTGCAGGCAGGGTTTTATGATCTTTAGGCCGAGCGCATATCGGAGGGCACAGTATGCAGCACCCACCCAGTGTAACCGACGGCTAGCTGCGCGTCGCGATAAAATTGCGTTCTCCACTCAAAAAGCCGTAGAGGTCCAACACTGCCCTAGTGCTGTATGCTACGGAACTCTACTGATTTGTGGTATGGAACGTAATTTCGGATCAGCGTGACCGAATTCAAGCCTTCGACATATTCAAAGCCCCTAATTCGTGCTTCTACTACCTGAAGCTTTTATGGCAGCACTCCGACAGCAGAGAAAGCCAGAACCTTGCAAGATTATCCTTAGTCGTGAGCCTTGATCGTGCCAGCAGCTGAACAGCGGCAGAGCTTCGAAGGCTCCAAAGATTCCAACGAGGACAAGCGGTGGAGGTGATACGATTAAGGGCTTTGAGGGCGACGAAGCCCTGAATTTGGACAATCTGATCTTTGGCACGGAGATTCCGCCCGTCGAAAAGCAAATTACGTGCAGACGCGCTGTTATCCACACTGCGCACTACAGCACTGTTGCACGCGTCAGCTCTTGCAGAAGCACTGCAAACGTACGCGACTCCATCTCGCCGGCGCCAGCCAAACTGCACAAGCCGACTCGATACGTTTATAACCCTCGTCTGAAATCCTTGCTCTGCCTCCGCTCTCTTCTCTCCTTCTTCTCATCCATCGTTTTACTCTCTCTATCCTCCCAGCCCACCTTCAACCCAAACACTTTCTTCAACATGCCCCCCAAGGTCGCCGAAAAGAAGCCCTCCTCCACCGCCGGTAAGGCCCCCGCCTCTTCCGCTGGCAAGGCCCCCGTTGAGGCCGCCAAGAAGACATCCAAGGCACCTGCCAAGTCTGGCGAGAAGAAGAAGTCCAACAAGGTCCGCAAGGAGACTTACTCGACTTACATCTACCGAGTCCTCAAGCAGGTCCACCCCGACACTGGTATCTCCAACAAGGCCATGGCTATCTTGAACTCGTTTGTCCAGGACATCTTCGAGCGAATCGCTTCCGAGGCCTCCAAGCTTGCTTCCTACAACAAGAAGTCTACCATCTCGTCCCGAGAGATCCAGACCGCAGTCCGCCTTATCCTCCCCGGTGAACTGTCCAAGCACGCCATCTCTGAAGGCACCAAGTCGGTGACCAAGTTCTCCTCCTCCAAGTAAACTTGTGTTCGCTCCTAGGGCGCGTTCTTGACCACTTTTGGTCGGCGGTCGACTTGACGCGCCTTCCGAATCAGTCTGTGTACGCGTCTGTACTACCCTTGCAGCCACTCTACCTCTCGCGCTTCCCCTCCTTTTTTTCTTGGTCGACTTGTATCTCTTCTGTACTTTTACCACCAGCTAGCATCTCTCTCAGATATATCCAGCAGCAATCTGAGCACATCGGTCTCATTTTTTATTTGTGCGTGTTATCAGTTGAACTTTGTGCTCGTGACGTTTGCGGTGTTTTCGGTAGTAGTGACAATCGTGTTTCAGTGCTGATATTATACTTGAGCAGTAGACATGCGCATTAGCCACGAAGAAGACCGTCGAGTGCGTCTTGCATTCGCCGCATGTCTTGTTGCTCTTGCTCCTCTGTGGCTGGTGTCTCCGGTGCAGCGAGCTCTGGGAGATGGTCTGTGGTGCTAGCTTGGCCAAGCTTGCCGTCAGTGAGAGCATAAAGCACCTTGTCAACCTCGCCTTGTGCTTCTTCTTCCATTTCATCCTCGTCCTCGCCCAGAACACCAGAGTCGAGCGTGTCTTCCATCAGCTCCTCCATGATACCAGCCTGACGCAATGTGTCAGTACATCTCTGCTGCGTTCTGTCTGTGTGTTGTTACTGCTTACCTTTGTCATCTCAGCGCTCATCTGTCGCATCACGGCAGATACCTCTGGTAGCTTGACGAGCTGATTTGACAGCTTCATAATCTCTGTAGACTTTTGCATGCTCCCTGTCACTTTGTACATAGCTGTGGAACCAGGGAGTCAGATGCAGTGTGGACACATGTTGTTGATGGAAGTCGGTACCTACCTAGTTGATGTTGCAGTTGCATGTTTATGCTGTTGAGTCTGGCTTTGGATACAGCAAGACGATTCTGCTGCTTGGACGCTCTGACTACCTCTCTTGCTAGGATCTTTGCGTTCTTGACGTCGCCCTTTTTAGCTAGCTTCTTAATCTCCGCTTTCGTTTTGGTGGAACCTTGCTCGATCTGTCGCATTTCTCGATCTAGCGATCGTTGTTCTGTGCGCAGTTGTGATTGTACCTTCTTTACCCTCTCTACTCGCGCGCTTGTCAGTTGTCAGACATGCTGTCGATGCATCACACAACTTACCTTCCTGCGACGGCCCAAAAATGAATTTGGAGACCGACTGCATGGCTACGCGTGGTGTGGCGCGGATGGGACAGCGCTTTCCACCCGGACCTGCCTTCTCTTGTGCTTTATGGTCGTGGGAACAGACGGATTGGATGGGGTGTCGGATCGTGTGTCAATGTGGCAGTGGATGGTAGCTCAAGAGCCATGTGGAATTCGCCTGTCTCTCAGCCCATCTCTCCGGAAATGGACCCCGTCGAATGTTAATCGGGAAAATCGGGCTTAGACAAGATCGGCGGCGTGAGAACCAGATTGTTCTGTGCTTCCGTCTTCCGAGATACCTCGCTTTCGCGCTGGCCTTTGTGTTTCACTGGCTCGAGAACTGTCCCGAGGAGCTCGTCTTTGACGACGACGGTCAGTGCCCTTGGAACCCGGTCAGTAAGGATGATGGATTGCAGTGGAACTTGAAGTCAATCAAAGCACAAGGATTTCTGAATTTGCCGTGTCTACTACTGTACTCCAAAAACAACGCGAAAAAAGCGACGCCAAAATGAACTGTTTAATGCTGCTGTGGAAATTTGGAACGTACGCAGGACCTCGCTACCATACGGACGATGTTCCATCGTCTGTACCACTTGCAGTCATACTGGGGCTTTGACAGCGAATGTGACTACAAGGCTGCACCTGAGTGTGAGTGCTGACGCTAAGAATCTGTCGGCCGACAGGGTCAGCAGGCCTGAGGTGTGGCCGTGTGGGCGTGGAGCAGGGAGGATCGACAGCGTGCACGCGCGATATGCACCGATGCGAGACTGACGCGTTGAAGCGTGCCCTGCATACGAATTGCAGCAACCGAATGCACTTGCTCGGATCGGACTTGCTTCGTTCGGTGGTCCGCGGGCTGTAATTGCAGCCCTATCTGTACACTCCCGGCAGAAGCCATTTCATATCTGTTCGGCTGTGAGTCCGAAAGGCTGACTGGAGTTGAGACAACACCAGCGCCCTGCGTTCATGGGAGTCCCGGGTGCGGATGCTGAGTTACTCTGATGGGTAGGCGACACGCCACCTTCGGCCATCTGCGCGCTTGTCGCAAGCAAGGCGCCAAGAGAGTTGTGTTGTGAACACGCGCCCGGCCGCCCACTCCTCCGCCCATTTTACAGGGTCCGACCCAGTGCAGTTCAGACTGTTGCAAGTGTTGGCACGTCGGTCGCGTCGACTCCGCTTTAAAGCTCTCCCACCCTTGCGTTTACTTTTTCTTTTTTTGGTGGGAACAACACGCCTCGTGTTCAGGCTTTACGCACACCACATTTTACACACGGCCGCGTGCTATATCGACACCGCCTCTCACCGGGTATGGCCTCAACCACGACGACCTGACACAACCCACCACACTACTCCCGTCGTGCACGCCTGCAGTCACAAGAAACAATGTCGGCAGTAGCTACAAGGCAGCTAAATAACACTGACTCGTTCTACGGCTCCACAGCCGACGAGCAGGACACAAACGAGACCGACATCCAGATCGCCAATGCTATCCAAGACCTCTCGACACGCGCTCGTAGAGAGGCACGGGTGCCAATCAAGCTCGGACAAAGTCAGCACGAGCCGCGACAGACCGAAACACTTGGCGACAGAGTTGCAGACGCGACAAGACGCAGCTTCGATTGCAGTGACCCCACCACTGTTGATCCCGGCAAGCTTCCGGCATTTGGGTCTGAACAAAATGACCCACAGACCAGCTGCGACGAGCGAGGTTCGCATGATGACAACGGAAGCATCAGTCTCGACAGCGTACCCCTTCGTCAATCATCTCGCCGAAACGCAGGAAGTGATCACGACCAAGTACCAAACAATGCCACCAGCACTCAGGACTCTATGACTTGTGAAGAGCCCCGGCTACTTGCTGATGGAACGCCCGTCCCCAAGATGCCTCCCATGCCACAATCAACCCAGACCAGGCAAAGAAAGGCAAAAGGTCGCCGAAATCGTTCACCGGTCCTCTCATTTGATGGTGCAGCAGCTGAAGAGGAACTCAAGCTGTCTCAATGGCATGTTCTGCCCGACGATCCACGAAGGATCAGCACTCTGGGTCCTAAAGTAAAGCGCAATGCGCCAGCGCCCTGGGAACTTGGAGGTGAAGAGCAACTCGCCAAAGCTCCCTCAGCTGACTTAGTTGACAAACCGTTCGCTCGTTTGAAACAGCGGCCGTCTGTAGACCAGTCGCACAACCCCGCTTCCGTCCTACCTTTCGGACTTTCCTCGAGACACGTGTCCAAGCCCAGGTCCTCAGATCAAGAGGCGGAGAAGGAGAATGACTTACATTCTATTTTTGCCTCTCAACGCTCGCGCTCTAAGAGTGTCTCGAATAGCGCCGTCGGCATGCTCAAAGGTCTAGGACTGGCTGCGGCTGCATCGGCCCCTGCGTCTACCAAGGCAAAGCTGAGCAAGGCTCTCCGTTACGTTGGAGGTGGCAACGACGAAGCCAAGACCTCTGCACCTCTGAAATCCCTATCGTCCGGTCTCAACGTCGGTCTGAACGGGATGTTCGCGCCTTCAGTGTCACGCTATGATGAGTCAGGACTTTCAAGCAGCCTATCGTCCCGCACCATCACGGACGGCGCTACGGCGCCCCTAAAGAGTCCCACGGAGCTTGCCGACCTGCTAATGTCCGCCAACAACAAGTACAGAGACCAGGCTTGCTCTCCGCCCTTGCCTACCTCTGTCACCGGACGGTTCGGATCTTCCCAAAGCAGTGATACGCGCTCGCTAGCGAGTACACGGCCAAGTCTGCTCAGCAACCCGAGTAGTGATGATGGCCTTAGTCTTCGTCAAAGCTCGAGCAAAGACTCTGGCGTGTCGAGAGCGACGACTCGTCCTTCTGAAAGCAATGACCACGGCGGGTCCGACCCCGCCGATCTTGAAAAGACCGGACCAGACACAACGCTGACGTCTTCATCGAGAGTGGAACGAGTTCTCGGTTCCACGCCACTGTCTCCATCTTCACAGGGTTCCAGCCCTTTACCCTTCCCAGTTCCTGGCAACATGGAGGGTGTTCAGTACAAGCTCATCAGTCTGGAACAAGCTCGCGAACAGGCGCGGATGAGACAGTCTGAATGGCTCGCGACAACTGGCAGCAGTACAATTTTGCAACCCTCGATGAGCATGATGTCTACCGACACCATCTCTGAGGACACCATAGGTTTCAAGGATGGTGTCAATGACCACTTACTGTCCAGTGGAAAGTTGCTCAGGAACAAGAAAAGCGGTTTCTTGCGCAAGCTCAAGAAAGACAAGGTCTTCAGTGGCGATTTTGATGTAGCCTCGACAGACTACAGTAATGCAAGCAGCAGAGACACGGACTACACCAACACAGCCCAGACGCCGTCCTTCTCTGTGACGGAGTTAGAGGAAGAGCCACAAAGTGGGTCCGGACTGGCTGCATCGTCGCCGGCTCTGTCCATCAGACCTGTCTCCTCGATGTTCTCTGGCTTCGCTGCAGATTTCCTCGACGCGTCCTCCATCTCGGAAGGACACGTGCGTGAGACCTCGAGCAGCTCAACGTCTAGCAATTCAGGTCTTTGGGCCCCTAATAGCCCTGCTCCGTCTTCGTTTCGGTCACCAGATGTCTTACGATCCCCGATGCTGTCGGCCTCGGATGGCGGACACTCTCGCGCATCGGATATCGAGGGTGCAGCACCTCTGCTCTATCGTGCGGCGAGTTCAGAGACCGAGTCTAGCCCACAGAACACTCCTGGGATCGTCCAACGCTCGTATGTCGATGTCAACACGTCCGAATGGCATTCTCAAACCCGCTTGATTGTGACATCTCCGTCCATACCCACGTTACAACAAACGGGTTTGTCGTCTGCCGTCACCTCGTCTGACGACGTAACGGAGACCAGCCCGTCTGTCTCCACGATAAGTGAAGAGGTCGTCCGACGTGCCCGCGAGCTCGAAAAGCAAATTCGAGAATTGAGCAACGAGCTTCGCGAGCTTCGTATTCAGCACATTGGCGAGGGCACGCCTTCGGACTACGCGAAGGAGACAGACATTGCTCAAGCCGAGCTGCAAGTTGGCTGCTGCCCCAGCTGCGGCTGCGGATGTGCTGAGCAACGTCGTGTGCAGAGCATCAACGAGACTGCCGTCCTCACGGGAGTCAGCGTGCTCGATCGCGGACGTGCGCTCAAGTCTACCAAGAACGTGTTGACCACTGGCCGCTTCGGAGGCTATTCAAGCCGCTAAGTATCTGTGCTTTTGCGACTGATCCCGTTCATATACCAAATATACCCATCATCGTATCACTCCCTGTAATCTTCCAGTCTCGATGTACTCACTCACAGTTCCAATGTTCAATATCAGATCTTGTCAAAGTCGGCGACATCAGGCTCTCCACTTCAGAAGACAGAAACGGGAACACCTGTCTCGAAGACCAAATATCGAATTGTTGTAGGCTGATGCTAAGCAGGTGAAAGTATGTCATCACGTGCCCATGTGTTGGTCTTTTGTGGCGTGGGCGCGTGGCGCGTTGAATTGAGCACAATTTGACGCGACAAATGCGCGAGATTTACATTGAACCTGAACACCATCACTTCCTTAACATGGCAGCTACAAGCAAAGCAGCGCGTGTGTCGCGTGCATCGCGAGGCAGACGTTCCTCAACATCCTCGCAGAAAGTGAACCAGACAGCACCACGAAAGGTGCAATTCGGCGCCGCGGAGAACGAGGACGAGAAAGATGGAGATGTCACGACAACACAGAGCGTGGCTACGGATACAGAGAAAATCAAATCAATGATCTCTGAAACAAGAACGTAAGTGACCGAAAAAGATCAGCTGCTGGAGACAGAGACTAACGACGAGTTGCTGATCTCCTGCCACAGTATTCTTGCAGAACTGGGTCCGCAATTGTCCGCCCGTTCGCCTACGAAGATGGCGATGAATGCATTTGACATCTCGCCCGAAAACCTCTCTCTGCACACGCTTCGCGACCAATTCTTGTCAAAGGCAGACCGCAAGCATCACAAGTCAATGTTTGGCGAGAAAGCATCACCGGCAAAGCGAAGACGCAGTAGTATGTCGCAATTTTCGGCCGAGGGTGACATGGACATCGATTGGCCTCTGTACAAGGAGTGGCCAGAAGGACTGGTCGAAGAAGAGCGTCTTCTGCTCGACTACTTCAAGAAGCTCAAGTTTATCTACCTGGAGCAGGAAACCAAGATGCGGTTCATGGCTGATATCCAGGATGATGTCGAGACTGGCAAAGAGGCCACGGTCTATTCAGCGGCTGAAGTGGCAGAGCGCGAGCGTGTTGCCAAAACCCTCAAGACTCAACTGGCAGAGGCCAAGACCACAGTGCGTGGTCTGCGCCAAGAGGTCGATGCGGCTGCTGACGAGCTCGTCGAGCCATGGCAGGAAGTGGAGCGAGACTCGCGCGAGGCTGAGATGCTTATCAAAGAGATCGGCGACATGGAGCTAGCGCTGGCCAAGATCCGGGCACAGAACCACGGTAAAGGAGGCAATGTTGCCGCCATTGCTGGTCGGGACGGTCCTCTTACCACCTCGGAAGCAGAAGAGTTTTGCGATAGCCAAGTCGATGAAATGACACGTGTCGAAGGCCAGACTGCGCAAAGCAAGCGAGACATTGAGACGACAAAGAAGGACCTTGTCTCGTCTTTGCGATCACTGGACCGGATCAATGCCGAACGTTCTACAGCTGAGAAGTACGCCAACGAAGCCAAGCTCGGTATGGGTGTTGATGGCGGGCGTGATCTTGAGACGGAGCGCTTGTGCGCGAGTCACGCCTCTACGATCCTTCTCCTCCGCTCTCTGCTCGGAATCGACGATATCGAAGCTATAGCATCCAACGAGATCCGTATTACATATCGTTTGCCTTTGGACGCAAGCATCAATGGACAGACTTCAGACTCAAACGATGCAGCTGGCAAGAATCGAAGAAAGCGCAAGTCTATCGCATTGCCAGACCAGTCCCTCGTCCACGTCAACCTTCGTTTCAAAGACGTAGGAGGCAGGATTCAGGACGTATCCATCACTTCATCCAAGGGGCAAGAGTACCAAATGCCAGACGCATCCGTCTCCCGTCTACGAGCGCTGCAGAAGGCCAACGACATTCCTCTGATCATCCAAGAGATTCTTGCAGCCTTCTAGTCTCATGTTTCTACGTCTTAGGTGTTCTCGCATTCTATACCCCACTCTGCTTCGCCACGAATGTGCAATGCACAAAAAGATGATTCTTGCGGAACAAATTGAAGAAGTCGAAGCGAAAAGTAAAGCTGGTATATAGACGAAATGCGGTTTACGATGCTGGGAGGCAGAAAGACGGGGCATGAACACAAGAGGGACGCTACAATGCAGGCGCCGTAGCTTGAGCAACGACGTGGGCAAGATTGAGTACTTGGCCGGTATTGGGATTGATGACACTGCCACGCACACTGGTGCCTATGCCGTAGCCATTCGCGGTTCTGTCTGCAAATCGCGAGGGAACGGCATGTCGCCTCGATGCGCTGTGATCCGAAGCGGTATGCCACACCGCTCGACACCAAATGCATGTGGGAGGGCCATGGGATCGGCTGCTGACCCAGGTCGCGAGGCAGTCTTTATGGATTGGTCGACCACAAGATCGAAGGCAGAATTCCAGCCCTTCTTCGCTCCCAGGCTCCAAATCCTCATAACAGACACCGCATACATCGCCCTCGGTTGGCAGTATACGCTTACCCTTCGGAACAACTACTGCGACTTGCTTCGAGGGTGCTGGAGCGGATGAATCAGCTTTGTAGCCAACAACGGCTTCCCAGGCCTGACGCAAGTCCGGTGACGCCATGGCCTCGGCAATGGGATCCTGACGTGATATAGCGAAGAGATCTCGCAACTCTTCTTGAGACAAGACGAGACGTGAATAGGCAGGCATATTACTGGGAAGGCGGAGCACCTTGAGGTAGACAAACAACATGTGCTTACACGTCCTGCGACGCAATGCAAAATCAATGCAAGAGCATGAAGATCGCTCCGCTAGCGTCACCTTGTAGACATTACCCTTGGAACCGAAAACGTCGAATTCCTCCTTGAGAGTATCTCCGTGTCGATGTCGATGTATCAGATACATGCGATCCGTGTAAACCTTCACGATTCTGTTGACGGCATCTTGGCCGAGGCAGACAAAGTTGGGATCCTTGCACACTTCGGCAAGTTTGGCTCTTACAAGCGACGCCTTCGACACTTTCTTGGCCTTGGGCTCCGGCTTTGCTTTCTGTGGTTTCTTCGACTGAGGCTTTTTCGTCTTTGCTTCTGGACTTGACTGTGTCTTTGACTTGGGCGTCACTTCCGTCTTTGCCCTGACTTTGCGCTGCTTTGTAGGTTTGGCGCTGGCCACTTTCCCGCTTGTGTCAGCAGGACCGATGATTTCTGCTTGTAGTTCCTCTTTATCAGCGAGGCTGACGTCGTTCTTGCTAGCACGTGGCTTCTTGACAGCCTTCGATGTCTCAGGCCGACCTTCGCCAGACTCCAGCGTAGAGTCGTGCACTGTGCGCTTGGTCCCGCGGCGGGACATGCTTGCAGCAGGCGTGGAGATTGGATTGGAAGCCAAGCGTTCGCCTGCCGTTGGAATCACGTCTGCCATGACGACCACGCTCGATGAGGGCGACGACATGTGGGCGTACACCGCAACACAGGTGGGCGAGTGGCAAGTGACAGGCGTGTGCGTGCCTGCCGGGATGAAAGAGCAGCACAGCGGTAGCTTTATCGGCCGAGAATTACAACTCAAAGTCTAACACGCTCCTGTCCGAATTTTTGTGTTGTTCGTGCATGTTGTTCTCGACAAGAAACACTTCACACTTGTCTAGCTTGTCTGTTCTGCCATCCGCATCGCGGCCAAAGATGGCGTCCTTCTTGAGTCAGGCCTCGTCTTACTTTGGCCGTACCAATATCTCCTCGAATTATACTATCGATGAGTCGCAAACACCGGCACACTGCGGACTGTGGAAGATCTACAAAGCAACTCGAAACGCCTCTGCGTCTGCCTCGACCTCGACTGCTTCCAGCTCTGCTCCAAGTAAGAGCACGGTCTCGGTCTGGGTACACGCCTTCAACTCGCGAGGTCAGATCAGACAACGTATCACGGATCAATTGAAGAAAGAGGCATCCTCACTGACGCGGCTTCGCCATCCTTGCATTCTGGAGGTTGTTGAACCCCTCGAAGAATCACGCAATGAGGTCTCTTTTGCTACGGAACAAGTATACGCCTCCCTCTCAGAAGCACTTGTGTCGGAGCATAGACAAGATGTGCAATTGGACGAAGTAGAGATCCAAAAGGGTCTGCTGCAGGTCGCAAGAGGTCTGGAATTCTTGCATACTGCCCGAATGGTACATGGCAATCTCTCGCCGGATGCGGTGCTTATCAATGCCAAAGGTGACTGGAAGCTTGCTGGGTTCTCCTTTCTTACTCCGCTAGAGCAGCCAGGAGGCGCGGGCAAGACGCCTTGGACCTTTCCGGACTACGACCCCAGCCTTCCGCCTGCTTTGAGCAGGAATTTCGACTACATGGCCCCTGAAGATGCGCTGGACGAAAAGCTGGGACCAGAAAACGACATGTACAGCATGGGCTGCATCGTATACGCAGTGCACAACAAGGGCGCTCCACCTTTCCGAAATCGCAACTCACTGACCAATCTTCGCAGCAATGCCGATCAGCTCAGCGTAACAACAGGCAGCCAGAGCTGGTCACGGATGGGCAAAGACGTCGTCGACCTGTTGTCCAACCTCTTGACGCGCTTCCCCGGTTCCAGGCTTACGGCAAGTGCATTTCAGCAGGCTGGATACTTCAACTCGATTCTCGTCTCTACTCTCAAATTTATGGAGAGGGAGAACTTTGCTGGCCGAACAAAGGAAGAGCGCGTGCAGTACCTCAAGGGGCTTCTCAAGATCCTGCCACAGTTTTCCGACCGCCTGCTTCGACGCAAAGTACTTCCTGCCGTGTTGGAGCTCATGACCGACCGATCTCTCTTACCGTTCATCTTGCCGAATGCCTTTTATATCTCGAAGAATCTCTCCTCGCTCGAATTCACAAATTCCGTACTACCCAAACTCAAGCCGCTCTTCGGGATTCAAGATCCGCCACAAAACATGCTTTTACTCTTGGACCAGATTGAACCACTGTTCGTGGGCAAGACCAGTCCCACAACCTTCCGTGAAGACGTCACACCGCTTCTGTACGCTGCGCTAGAAGCGGAGAATGTACTCGTGCAAGAAAAAGCGTTACAAACTGTTCCTCGTCTCGCGGAGATTCTCGAGTATGCCCATGTTAAGGAGGTACTGTTTCCGAAATTAGCTTCCTTGTTCGCCAAGACCAAAGTGTTGAGTGTCAAGGTCAACTGTCTCATATGCTTCCATGCCATGGTGGCCATTCTGGACAAGTACACCATCACAGAAAAGCTCGTTCCAATCTTGGCACGTATCAAGACTAAAGAGCCCAGTGTCATGGTGGCTACTCTGGCTGTGCATGAAAGTATGGCTGCCAAAGTCGATCGAGAGACACTTGCGACAGCCATTATCCCACAGCTATGGGTCATGTCCATGGGACCACTGCTCAACGCCGAGCAATTTTCCCGCTTTATGAAGGCGGTTCGCGAGATGAGCGACCGAGTGGAAAAGGAGCACACTGCTCATCTTCGAGATGTCAAACGTATGCAAGACCACACAGACT
The DNA here is from genome assembly GCA_023212645.1 of Farysia itapuensis. Taxonomy (NCBI): domain Eukaryota; kingdom Fungi; phylum Basidiomycota; class Ustilaginomycetes; order Ustilaginales; family Ustilaginaceae; genus Farysia; species Farysia itapuensis. The sequence continues at coordinate 943,645 of JALBYC010000003.1, read as the reverse complement.
CTTACACGGCCAATGGTGCTTCCTCCATGCCCGGTATGGGTGGCAGCGGCGGTGCCGGTGGCGTTACTGGGATTGGTGCCGGCGGCGAGATTGATTTTGCAACTCTTGTCGGTCAAACTAAAACGGGCGGTGGTGGCGAGAAGCCAGTGGCAAATGATCCGTTCGGTCTGGCAGACGAAGACTTTGCTAGTCTGGGTTTGGGCTCTTCCAGCGCTTCGAGCCTTCGGCTGGCTGTCGCCGCCGACGTGTCACCTGCTGTCTCAAATGCACCCACGCCTGTAGGTGGTCTCACACCCATGCACACCGGGCCTTCGAGAGCCACGCCATCAGTGTCAGCTTCGTCAACACGAGCTACTTCTAGAACCAAACAGGCTACCATCGCGCCGTTGGCACCCCCACCAGCTCCATCCGCGCGACCCTCATTCACCTCTACTTTATCTGCTTCGTCAACATCGACGGCTGCGGCCAAATCGAATTGGGATCATATCCTCAATCCTAGCACCAGCAGCGGCACATCATCCACCTTCAGTACCTTGACGCCGTCGTCATCATCCGCTATTAGTCCCACACTGACTAGCGGAGGCTCACTGAGCGGCGGTCCAAACTATAACATCAGCCTACCACCCGCATCTGGATCCAATTGGAGCTCATTGACGCCATCAGATTCAGGGGCATCGAGTATGCCAATGAAGCCAGCATTGCCTTCTCCGACACCTCCCATCGGCCTTCCTGCTTGGGGAGGCTCCGTACTGCAACCGACAAGTAATGCGAGCTCGACAGCACGTACTAAGGCGAATGGTAGCGGCACAGGTAAGGACGCATGGAAAGACTTTGATCCTTTTGCGTAGGTGCAGCTCTCGTATCAAATCGCAATTAACTTTGCCGCGAAAGTGGGAACACACTGCTCGCAGAGTGTCCGTCAATGACTGTGCAGAAATTGTGATTACTTTGCTGCTTGCGCGCACTACTTTGGGCCGCGCTCGTATGCGTTCGGTTTGGGAGGCTGCCCTGAGTCATCGACATCGTCCTCGCCATTGCCGCTGTTGAATCTCGAATCAATTGACTTTGCATGTCCAGAAGGCGGCACGGTCACTGTCTGAGTGGCGGAGCCGCCTGCTCGTCTACTCGCGCTCTTCTTCATTCTGTGTTTCGAGCATGCAGTCGAGTCATCGTGATGGTGCTGATGAGCGTTCTTGCGCCGCAAAGAACTTGATAGGTTGGGACCATCTGCTTCGGGACCGCTACTTCCGTCCGAGTCCGAGTGTGAATATGATACTTTACGAATCGGTCTGGCGTGTCCGGAGGAGTCCGAGTCCGAGTCTGAGTCGCTCGAGTTGTCACCTGCTGAGGACGATGAGTCTGAGTCAGACGATTCGTCAAATGCTTTCGGTTTATGGTAGATACAACAGACTGCAAATGCAATAGAATGGGGCACAATCAGCTGAGTGAATAAAGCAAGATGCGAGCGGAACTGCTTACTCTTGGAAGACTTGCGCCCTAGGCCCTCATTGTCTATAGTTTCTTCTGACCAAACGACTCTCCTGCGCCGCGGTGGGGAGTTACGACTTGGATCTACGACACCGTTTGTTGGTGCCGGTGAGGGACGCAACCGAAGCGTTCCAACCTCACCACCCGGATTCGACGGTCCTGCTTGCTCAAGCTGCGTCCATGATGCATCACCGCCTCTCTGCTGCTGATGCGAATGGCTCGACATTGCAGGTGGTGAATGGTGATAGCTGTCAATCAAAATGCGCTCCATCAGTTCCGGCCTGTAGCGCATGGCGCATGCATGGCGCAAATCCTCAAAATCCTAGTCTAACAAAAATTCAACAAACAGGAATTCAGCTATTCAGCGCTTCAGCTTTCAGGATGCAGGAAGTAAGTACAGAAGCATGCGCTAGCATGCCATGCATAAGTACGCACATACGGTAGTACGCTACAACAGCTAGTACATCTGAACAGCTAGGAGAGGGGCACAGGGACATTGCGCATTGCATCCCATTGCAACGAGGAAAATTGAAAGATCAAAGCTCGTCGTGAGGAAGACTCGATGCTTCTGCAGGAGTAGCGGGTGGTTGTCCGGAGGCTTCCTCGACTTGACCAGGCGGGATGACCGAATTACCCACTTTACGCTCGTCCACGAGGCGCTGAGCAAGGGCAGCCACCTCTTGGTCAAGAGCTGTCCACTCGGGAATCTGTCTACGTGCACGTTGTAGTTTGGGCTCCTTCGTCTTTGGATTGGAGCACAAGTCGATCGTCTTTGCCTTGTCTAGCCAGTCGGAGGAGCACCAGGTTTCACACCACAGCCATTCCTTGTCGAGCGTGTGAATCGGTAGCATAGCCTGCATGTTGTTTGGCAAGTCTTGGTCCAAATTGCTCAGCGAATTTGGGTCGGCGGACAATGCTTGATACTGGCCACGTAGCCGGTCTCCAGCGGCGAAACGTCGGAATTGAACAAGATCCACGACGTACAGGGCAGAAATGTGGTAGGGCCGTCCGTTGAGGAAGTCCTTCCAGTATCCCTGCTTCCAGAAGCGGAAGCCATCCATGTCGTACGAGTCATCGCCCATGGGCGGGTAGCCATACACTTTGCCTTCGAGATCCACGTTCACCAGCTCCTTGAGGTCTGTTCGCACCACCTGATCAGCGTCTACAAAAATGACTTTCGTCAGATCAAGCGGAAAGAGAGTGTCCAGAAACAGGATTTTGTAGCCCCAGATCGTCCGCTGTTTTTCCTTTTGCGAGCGGAGCCAGTGTGGCCACGCATATGTCACCAGCTCGTACTCGAACCCATACTCCTCTGCCAAGTGAGGGATGAAATCCTTGAAAGAAGGCGAGAGGAAGTTCTCGATGAACCAGAATTTGACCGAGCTCGAGGTGTGCTTCAATACCGATAAGATCATGATGTACGTCATGCGCTCGTACAAGTGTCCACTTGCTACTGTAAAGATGTTGATGTCGGCATGTGGGCTTTTAGAGAGAGAGGTGCTCGAGGCTGTGCTCCCGCCGACCTTGTGAGCCAGATTTGCTACACGATCTCTAGCCGATGATAGCAGCGAAGAGGCGTACCCTGATACAGTGGTTTCTCCTTGTTTCTGTTTCTTTACTGGTCGTCCTCGAGCGTCAAGCTCATCAAGCAGCTCATCAGTTTCTCTCCCAGATCTCTTCTGAAGTCGAGGGTAGATCGTCAAGCCAGATAGGGTATCTAGTGTGATATCCTCGCCCGTAATTTCGACGCCAGGGCTGTCCCAACCGTCGTTACCGACGCTCACCATCTCGTAAACCTCGTCACTTCGACCTGGTCGGAGTCGTAGTTTCCACAACCCAGGTTGCGCCTTGAACTGGAAGTATGCCAGGTTGGCCATCACTATGGTGTCGAGACTTGTCGCGCCATCCGGTGTTTCGAGAAGAAGTTGAGCTCCACGCGGGACTGTACCCAGAGGTGCATTCATTTCTCGCGCATGGCCTTCGATCAGGATATGCTTCAGTTCGTAGATGCCCTTGACGCCTTTTGATCTGGATGCAGACGGTACATCCGACAGTCGGATATTGTCCAGATCATACACTGCCTCCTCAGGCATTGTCAGCCAAGAAGCTGGGGCGTCTAAACCCAGGGTGAGCACCGCGTCTTCCGGCAGATTGTCAAATCGAAGCTCGTGGGCAATTTCTTGCCCGGCGACATCAAATTGAAGCTCATTCGGAGCACTGTACCGATAAAAGCGCTTAAGTGGCAGCTCCCGTATACGTACTTGTGGATTCAGTATGACACGTAGATAAACGCCTTCCATCTTGCTCAGCATGCGCAACACGCTTGACCACTTCTGCGCAGATTCCGACAGAGGATCCAGTAAGACTACTAGACGGATGGTTGCGGCTGCGCGGTCGCCTAGTTCCACGGTGTGAACTGGCTCACCGATTGTCTCCGGCAAAGTCGTTCGCTGAATCACACGATTTGGCTGGCCAGGGATCGCTTGCTTCGCATTGTAGATAGTGTTGAGCACTGACACTGCCGCGAAGATCAGGTCTTGACGGGCCTGGGGCGGCATCTCGTCCAAGTCTTTGCGTATGACTTTGACAGCTTGGATGACATGAGGCAACTTTTGAGCGGCTTCGACTTGCACCACAGCCGTGATGTCCTTTGGCTCGATTTGGTCAACCTTGATGTTTGAGATCAGATGTCCATCCACCAAGACAGCGCAGGGAGACCCTTCTACTCCTAATTGTGCAGAAACGATGTTCGCGATGGAGGACCAGAATTGGTCTGAGGTCACAACATCATATGCCGACGGCTTGTCTGGACGTCCGGATAAGACTTCCAGAATACCTTTCGAGTCCATCGTCTCTAGTCCATTTGTCAGTAGCGAGTATACGGCTGTGGAGAGAGGCCCCGAGTCGGAAATCGACGCATCTCGTGCTTCGGAGGAGGGCAGGTGAATGACACCCAGCCGAAAAGCGGCGTCCTCCTCAGCGAGCGCCTGAGCAGCTTTCTTGAGTAATGCTGCCCCTTGCTGAGTATCAAGGTCAGCGATGACCCACACAGTCGAGTTGAGCGCCGACGCATCTACGTCGCCGCTGGGATAAAAGAATCGAAACAGCTTGTTCGCGTCACTGTGGGGGATATGAGAGCTCGTCAGGGCAGAGAACAGATCGACGGCAGAGTGAACGGTCGCGTCGGCGTCATCCGCGACGCCCGGAACCAGCGTCGACCTGAAGCTGAGTGTTCCGAGGGAGTCGTAGAAGAAGGTATCGAGTCCTTTTTGTCGGCCATTGAGTTGTCCGTAGTAGATCAAAGGAGCAAGTTTCTGAATCTGTTCCTGTATTGTCTGGTGCATTGTCGCTGCAATCTGAGGGTGGAAGGGTTGGTGTTGACCATTGACGAAGACATGACCTTCCCGACCGTCTTGGTCGATTGCTCTCAGCCGTCGAGCGTATGCTAGCGCAAGTGCTTCGCGTTGTTGTTCCCTTGCTTCGACTGTCCCTTCCAAGATTCGATCGAGTTGTAGATTGATGTCTTCACCATCTTCGAGGTGCTGAAGTGCAAACTTGGCCTCCTTTATGGCAACGTTTACGTCAATGCGCTCCTTACTACCGCCCAGGGATGTTGATGCGCGACGGAGCACGTCAGACGCAATCTGAGGACTACCTCTTTCTACGAGATACCAGAAGATGCGTGCCAGTTTAGCAGAGTCCGAGTCTGGACCTTGCTCCAGTCCACCTGGAACAAGCCCCCAGCGGAGACCAACCCGGCCAAGGCTCGGCACTATTGTCTCTGCCAGGAACCTACAGCTGTCGCGCTTGCTGAGATCAAGTACAAGTACAATGTTGAAGAGGTTGAGCGAAAGTCGAGGGAATTTGCCTGGCCACATAGGTCGAAGTAGATCCATTAGGTCCTTGGACCACGCTTTCGTCTCTGCATCCTTCTCTAAATCATTCAGCCATGTGATAGCACCTGGGCTCTGCCCTGAGGCTTCAAGGCCAAGATGGCGCTTCTCGATGCGGTCACTGGCATCATAGACTGCTTGAGCGGACCCAAGACTGGCCTGCGTGGCGTAGCTTCTGCCAATGATGCTGGACGAAAGTAGATCAAGCACTTGCGTCGTATTCAGACTTCCAGAGACGAGGGGATGCAACAAAGTTCGGGCTGCTGACCTTTCATGACGAACCGTCTGGAGCAGTTTGAGTGGATGAAAGTCTGCGTGCAGAGATGACAAACCGTTCAGCCAGAAATCAGAGCCTCCTGGCTCTATACGCCGCTCTCCCATGCTCAACACTGCTTCGACCAAATCTTCGGCTCGGGAACCCGCAAATTTGTCCGATTCAGCCAGGGCAGCAGCATGTAATGGAAAGTTTTGAGACATCTCCTGGAGCGCACGAAGCGGGTCTTCAGAAGTAGAGATGAGCTCTGTCGCTTTGAGACCTAGATCGACCATCTCGTCGTCGGTAAGGGCTGACATGCTCTTGTTGGACGACGAGCCGATCTGATTCTGGAGCCAGTCAAAGTCATTAAATACCTGAGTATGCCCTGTAGTGGAAGAGTCTGAGGAAAGGTCACCGATATGGCTGTCGTCTTTGAGCTTCCGGTCATCGATGACAAGGTAATCGACTTTCTTCAGATCTAGGATGGCTCCATAGCCTGCCAGATACGTCGTAGTCGGATTCGTCTGCTCGCTCGGAGCGGAAGACGGCCGCCATCGAAGGATATAGGAGATCGCTCGAGCATCCTTGGAGAGAGAAGATGCTTGTCGCGTGCGGTCGTATAGCAGGGTGTGCAATTCAGCAAAATTGTCCGAGTATGGATCTGCGTATAGCACGAATGTCGATGTTTTGCTTAGCGCAGCTGCACGCTGCGACGTCGCGACATGATCGAATGGTAGAAGACGGATACTCGCTTGCCTCGACGCTTCTATCGGAACTGTGGCCTCTTTGATGGCTGATTCGAGCTCAAGCGCAGAGCAAAGTACCTGGTCATTCCAATCAATCCAGCTGAGGCAATCTCCCGCTGTGCTCGATCGAGCTGACCATTTGAGATCGAGCTTCAGTATGCGATAGACCTGTGAAAAAGCTTGTATACGAGGACTGGTATCGTGCAAAGCTAGGGACAGCTTCCAAGTGTCGATTGCTTGTGCTGCTTCGACCGGCGAAGAACCAAAGAGATTGTTCGACTCTATTAATTGCTGCACGATCTGCGTAAGCTTCTGGTCTGTTGCCGAACTAAGCTGTTCTGGAGTATACGCTTGGATCAGCGAGTTGATTAGAGGTAAGAAGCTTGTTGGCTGCTGGGAGTGCGCGGCCTCCAACAACTCGAGAAGGAGGGGAGAACCATCGTGCGAGCTAGGTCCGTTGGACCAAGGTGCACGTAGTTGCACCTTTACCGGAGGGCTAGCGCCCGTGACCACCGCCAAGCAGAACCACACGACAGTCAACGGCCAGAAGAGATACCCGCAAGGGATACGCTTCAGCTCGCGCATTTCTTCCCTGCCTTCGTTTGTGGTGGACGAGAAGAATTGAGTGTTACTTTTGTTGCTTGCACATGGTGATGTGGAGCGGATACGTGCGCTCGTCCCAGTTTATATTCTCATCATACCATCAACTAACTCAACACGATGCAAACAATCACACGGAGCGGTGGAGGAATGGATAGATATTCGTACTGTGACTGCACAGCAGACAGGAGGACGGTGAAATGCGATAAGAGTGAAGCCTCTGCCGAGACAGGCTCTGAGGCCCAGGGACCAGAACGTTAGAGTCCAGCTCTGAATTCTGGCCGCCAATTGAAACAAGCATCGCCTGATCGGCATCAGCAAGTGATGGGCTTTAAGCCCATTCCCACTTGATGCCGACCATTCCCTCGGCCTCGGTAGCAATTGCAGTGAAAGCACCCACCGACAGGTCGATGGACTGCTGGTTTGTGCAGCTTGGGCATTCGTCCTGCACAGTGACTGTCACGCTTCGGCTTGGGTCGTCAGCTCGGTAGATCTTGATCTGTTTGCCACAGTGAGCACCGTTGGCGTACTCGGAAGTTTGAAGAGCTGCTACCTTGGAGCTGTCCGAAGAGTACTGTCCACAGGCACCTGCGTTGCCACCCTGGTAGAAGAAGGTCGCGAAGCCTCCAGTCACCAACGAGCTACTGGAGGACGATGAGGACGAGGACGTGGCCTTGGCAGCAGCAGCGGACGAGGTTGTAGTAGCGGCTTTAGCGGCGTTCTGGGCGGCAACAGGGGTAGCAGAGCTGGTGGCCGCAGCCGAGGTAGTCGCAGCAACTTTGCGCTGGGCGGCGGCAGTAGTTGTGGGAACGCTAACGGAAGCCGAGGTGGTCGTGGCATCGTCGCCCTCGTCATCTTCGCAATCTTCTTCGTCATTTGCAGTCGAGTCGTCCTCGTCATCGTCGCAGTCCTCGTCTTCGGCATCATCTTCGTCATCGTCGCAGTCATCGTCTTCGCTGTTGCCGTTTGATCCCGAGTTGGATTCGGACGAAGATCCACCTGAGCTGCCAGAGTTGGAGCCCGATTTTGCCAAAGACTTCGAGCCAGAGCTGGAGCCGGAGTTGGAGCCAGACCCAGAGTGAGACTTGACATGCTTGGTCGATCCAGTGTAGTCGGAAGAAGAGGAGGAACCAGAGTTAGTCGAGGCGACAGCATCGCTCGAGTCGGTGTAGTCGTTCGAGGAAGTAGTCGTGTCAGTGGTGGAGGTAGTGGTGTCAGTGCTGTCGCTGGAGGAAGTGGTGGCGTCAGTGCTGGAAGTGCTGTTTGAAGTCTCTTCATCGTCGCATTCTTCATCAGAGGCCGTTGTGTCGGAACTGCTGGTAGCGGTCGTCTCCTGTGCCGAAGCAGCAGAGGCGGTCGAGGAGCCAGAAGCAGTTTCGACGCTTGCCGTGTTACTGGCAGAGGTAGAGGCTGAGTCTGATGCAGAAGCAGTAGCAGTGCCGGTGCTCTGGGTCTTGGTGCTCGAGCCGGTGGCCGAGGCTGACTTTGTCGTCGAGTCAGTGGCCGAAGCCGTCTTGGAGCTCGAATCCGTGGCCGAAGCTGACTTGGAGCTCGAGTCAGATGCAGAGGACGAGGCAGTAGACTGAGATTTAGAGCTCGTATCAGATGCTGAAGACGTGGCTTGAGACTTGGGGGTGGAGCTTGAGTCGGACGAAGTGCTGCTCGCGTCGGCATCAGCAGCTTTGGCAGCCGAAGTGGGAACGAATGACTGATAAGTCTTGGTCACAGACTGGGTCTCAGCGGCAGACGAGGAAATCGAGTCGCTGCCAGAGTTGTCGTCACTGGAAGGGTTCTTAGAGGATCCACTCGATGAGCCGTCCGAGGAGGAGTCGCTAGAGCTGCTGCCACTCTTGGTAGAAGATGAATCAGTGTTGTCAGCGCTGGATCCAGAATCCGAGCTGGACGAGGAGTCAGACCCACTTGAGCCGGAGCCGGATGAGGAGCCAGCATCAGTGGAGCCGGAGCCGGACGAGGAATCAGCACCAGTGGAACCAGAGCCGGATGAGGAACCAGCGTCCGCTGAGCTGGATCCGGAACTGGAGCCAGAGTCGGTCGAGCCAGAGCCAGAATCGGAACCAGAGTCAGTTGAGTCAGAAGTGGATGCGGAGCCAGAGTCGTTAGAGGCACTGGAGCCAGTCGAATCGTTAGATGTTGCAGAGCTGGACGTCACTGGAGAGTCGGATGAGTCTGCTCTTCGGACCTTTCGCTGCATTCGTCGAGAGTGGGAGTGCAAGTTGTGTAGGATGTCGCTGCCAGCAGCGGCATGTCTAGAGTGAAGCTGATGAGACGAGACGGGCTGAGGGCCTACGGCAGCAATGGCCAGCGCGACGATTGCGACGCAGAGAGTTCGTGCGATGGGAGCCATGTTGATGGATGAATGTAATCACAAGCGAAGAAAAGGGAGAGGGAGGACTGAGGTGAAAGCGTTGCCTATCAAAGGTTTGCCTTGAGGTGAATATTGAGAACGCAAAGTATCCGCACAGCAGACTTTGTGATCAGGAGATGGAAGGAGTGAGATGGGAGTGAAGGTCGAACAAGGAAGTGAGAGGATGGGATGGAGAGAGAAAGGGAAAGAAGGGCCCAGGGACAAAGGTATATGGCATTGACGGCAGAGAGCACACACGGTCAAGGCGACGAGGCAGCAGCTGGCAGTGCATAGAAGCATGCTTTCTAGCGGTGTTCCGATTGTTGCTGGCACTGCCAACCGGCTCTCCGGCCACCGCTTGAAGCATGGTGGCGCATGGGGCGCGACCTCGGTGCTGAATCGAGACGTGCAGCAGCAGCGAGGCATACGCACAGCTGGCGGTGTTGCACTCCGCGACCTGTCAACTTCGCCGAATCTTGTATTGACGTATACACTACAACATTAACACAATTTTAAATTAATAATGCTGTCTTGCACAAAAACGCCGAGCCTCAGTTTACGCCAGCAGCGGCGACGGCAACAAGATTTCGCTAACATGTGCGCTGGCCATCGGGCGGATCGATCTCGATTGCTTCCCTTTGTCCATACATCATAGCGAACAAGGAATGATCGCTCTCAAATCTGACCGTCTAAACATTCCTCTATTCGAGAAGAGAATCTTAGCGGGTTCCTTAGCTGACAGCTCAGAGCTATGACCTCCAAAACCCCAGTACTGAATGTGACACGAAAATTTGGTGGCGACCTAGCGACGTAGCGACGATTCGAATGATTCTGCTTCTCAGTGCTGATGCGCTGGTCTACATATCCTTCTTTCCTGACTCCATTGCTGAAGTGTGCAAAGCTACAGACGACATCCAGCGTAGCAAAGTATGTGTTTGGCTGGAAGACCCAGTGCAGAGCTAGCAAGTATGTTGCGTCTCACTTGGAGCAACCGCAGTTTTTGGGCAGGTGAAAGGGTCCACCACAGAAACATGAAAAAATTTCGGGAGAAAGAAAAATTTGTACGCGCTCAGCCAGGTGGGCAGAAATATATAAACCCAAGAGCAGCGCGCATCCCCCTTTCCTTTCTTCAAGATCATAGTAAGTTTCACGTCCACCCGTGCCCTTTGCTCTGGGCACACAAATAGCCCCAGGCATGGCCGCTGACCACCGTTGCCACCTTCACCTCTCCTCAGCTTTACGGAATCACTTAATAAAGTCGATTTCCGATCCTACATGCTCAATTGCATGTCACCTTATTCAGTCTAGCCGATGAAACCCGAGTGTTTGCCGCCCTTCACGACAGTGAGGCTACAACATGGGCCTTGTCGTCGACTTGCTTGCAAGTAGTCGATTCTAGTCGCCCGCCGAGGACCTTTGCCCGAGGAGCAAAATGGCTTGCGACCTTAAGTGGGAGCTTGTTCCTGAGCTCCGAGGGAGGGTTGGCCACTCGTCTCTGATAGACCTTCTTTTTGAATCTGGTTTCATAGCTCTTGCTCACTGTAGGACCGTGTAATGCTACTTGATGTTCATCTTCTGATTTTCTGCCTTGCGAGTGTTGCGTGTTGCGTGAACTGTGAAAATTTTGAGAAGGATGGAGAATCGGCAACAACCAGCCCGATTTACCTGAGAGCAACACAAAAAACACATGTGATTGCATTTGTCGGAATCGCGCCCTGGACAACCTGCACACGCGCATCTTCCCACTTTCTTTTGCTCTGCACCACACAGGAGACAGTGCGAAGTCAACACTGGTTCGCGTGCATCCATGTCCGACATGCTCGCTGGGTCATCGACCCGTAAGAAGCGCAACTTTAAAGGTTTGCAGCTGGTTGACTCTCCCATCAACTCGGCCCAACCAGCAGGACAAGGATCAGCAAAGTCCAATGCCTCGACCGTTGGCAAGTCAGGAACAACCATTACGCCAAACGATGCGCTCTTGTCCAATGGCACCACTACGTACCAAGTTGATTCCACCTCAGGCGCAAATTATCACAACAAACTCACGGAGCAGCTGGCTAATCTCGAACTGGGAATCGAGTACAAGTTGGACCTCAAGAACGACGATATCAAGACAATCTCGGAACTGGGCGCTGGCAATGGCGGAACTGTGACCAAGGTGCTACATAAGAAAACAAACACGGTCATGGCAAAGAAGGTCGTCTTCATCGACGCGAAGCCGAGTGTTCGCAAGCAGATCCTACGAGAGTTGCAGATCCTGCACGAATGCGATTCCAAGTACATTGTCTCGTTCTACGGCGCCTATCTCAACGAACCACACATCTGCATGTGTATGGAGTTCATGGACAAGGGCTCTCTGGACTCTGTGTATAAGAAATACGGCCCGATACCGGCACCAGTGTGCGGCAAGATTGCTGTCGTCGTCGTCAATGGGCTCACGTATCTCTATGACGTGCACAGGATCATTCATCGGGACGTGAAGCCCTCCAACATCCTCGTCAATGGCGCCGGACAGATCAAGATTTGTGACTTTGGTGTCAGCGGCGAGCTGATCAACAGTATTGCGGACACATTCGTGGGCACAAGCACCTACATGTCTCCGGAACGCATTCAAGGTGACCAGTACAGTGTCAAGTCGGACGTGTGGAGCTTGGGTGTATCTGTTATCGAGCTTGCCTTAGGACGCTTCCCTTTCGCCGAAGACGACGGCGGTTCCGACGATGATGAACCGGATTACCTCAACGAGGATCTAGCGAGCACACTGTCACCGACAAAACCACTACCCAAAGCATCAATCAAGCAAGAGAAGCAAAGCAGACGCAAGTCCAGACTCGGCGTAAGTCTGGAAGGCTCGGGAGCGCAAATGTCCATTCTCGACCTGCTACAACACATTGTCAACGAGCCACCGCCCAAGCTGCCGGACGGCAGATTCCCAAAGGCGATGGAAGAGTTTGTCAATCTCTGCCTTGTCAAGGAACCCGCACAGCGCCCCACGCCCAAAGATCTGACCAAGCATAGATACGTGGTTGAAGCAGATGCTGCCGATGTCGATCTACTTGGCTGGGTCAATAGCATGAAGTAACGACACCGTGATGGTCCTCACCTCTCTCTCTATATCGTATTTCGTCATCCTCGTCTTGTGAATAACACATTTTTCATTGTTGGTATAAGAATCGGAGATAATTCTGTGGGTTAAACCCGCCACATGTATATAATGCACCACCAGTCACGGTGAGTCGATGGCTTAAGCTACACAGCGAAGCATGGTGGAGCACAGCGTTCAGGTACATGCCGACAAGGACGGCAACTTTCGTCGTCAGGTCTCTTCGTTCCGCAATACCGTCTCATCATCGGGTCCGCACAAGCCAGAGGCTGGCCGCTACATTCTGTATGTTGGCCTGATTTGCCCATGGGCGTGTCGAGCCCTGCACGTGCGAGCCCTCAAGAAGCTGGAGGATGTCATTGATGTAGCTATTGTCGACTACGAGCTTACTCCCGAGGGTTGGACGTTCTCAAAGCGTACCTCGGAAGCTACCGGCGATCCAGTATATCAATCGGCCAACACAAAACAACTCTATCTTCGCGCTGATCCTGACTACTCTGCTCGTTTTACGATACCCATTCTGTGGGACAAGAAGTTGGGAACCATTGTCAACAATGAATCGTCCGAGATCATCCGAATCCTGTACACAGCATTCGACGACCTCCTGCCCGCCAATAGTCCAGCAAAAGGCAAGACGTACTACCCTGATTCACACCGTGTCCAGATAGACGAGCTCAATTCGTGGATCTACGATGAGATCAACAACGGCGTCTACAAGGTCGGATTCGCCTCAACGCAAGAGGTCTACTTCAAGGAAGTCGACACTCTCTTTGCTGCTCTGGATCGCATCGAGCACATTCTGTCGGATGGTCGAGAGTATTTGATTCCCGAAATTGGTCTCAGTGAAGCTGACATACGTCTGTACCCAACGCTGATTCGTTTCGATGCCGCCTACCACACGCTGTTCAAGTGTAACGTGCGCATGATCCGACACGACTATCCCCACGTTCATCGCTACCTGCGAGCGCTTTACTGGGACTATCCTGAATTCAAGGACTACAGCAACTTCCACCACATTAAGAGCGGCTATGCTAGCGTGCGTGGCTCCAATGGTATCGTCCCGCGAGGTCCCTTGCCGCACATCTTGTCCAAATAGAATGCTTCGCAGTAGATAGTATCCACAGAGCTGGCAGTCTACCAACGCAACGCCATAAAGCCGCGAAGAAAATGTCGAAATGCAAAATCATTCGCTCCGTGTGTACCTTTTAAAGCTTGCTCTCATCCCATGATGACCACGGTGTTGTGAAACGCACGCCAAGCTGACGCTCGAGATGTCGCTGGAGCTAGACTGGCATCTGCTAGACGATGAGCTGTCGGTGCGGTTTCTCGACACCATCAACAGGGCACTGGAGTCATCGGCATCCAAACGACCCTCGTTTCTGGGCGAAGTGCACTTTACTGACTTGCACTTTGGCACCCATGCTCCCGACCTCACCATTCGGTCGGTTGGCGACATATGGCCCGACTTTGTTTCCCTCGAACAGGATCCGGTCCGGCGGCGTACCGGCGTCTCGCGCGAAGTCACACCTGCGTCTAACACTACGACGTTAGTAGAGTCGCCAATCGAGTCGTTTGCGCCAGCGGCTGACCTGCCGATGAGAACGTATACCCAATTTGACGACACAGCTCCACCGCATCGCATCCATGGTCCACCAAGCGTCATGTCGACAAGTATGGCGCCTACAGCTGCCTCAGTCAACCCGTCGCACCCGTACTACCAGCAGTGGTCTGCAGCGCTTGCCTCGAGGGGCATCAAAGCTGTCGGACTTGGCACAGCACCTGTCAGCCCCATGGATTCAATTCCGCCGTCCCCAGGCTATTTCGCACATTGGCAACAACAGCAGCAACAGCCTGCGCCTTCATTGGCCCCTCCATTGTCGGCTGGCTTGTTTCCTCCATACTCGGCCAACAACTCACGGCAAACTAGCTTTGATGCCTCGTCCATGCGTGGACCTGGCCCTCACAGCAGTGTCAGCCAGGTAGGGTACAGACAGCGCGATAGCCTCCAGCCTCCTTCTGCCGTATATGGTCGTAGACCGTCGTTTCGTTCCACGCCGGCGGCGTCCTATCGCTCCGTCTCTGGGCCACTCTCGCCGTCAGGTCCAGAGCAGGACGACGGCCCACCCTCACAGTCATCTTTGCCAAGCTTGCAAATGCAATTGTCCCTTGTCTGGCCAACGTCAAGTTTCCGTCTGACAGTGACGACCAGCATCCTGATCAATTATCCCAGCCCGGCTTTCATGAGCCTGCCGCTCACGCTGTCTGTCACTGGTCTGGTCATGAAGGCGGGCGTCATCATTGCCCTAGAAGGAGAGCGCAGACGGGCGCACGTCTGTCTCACAGAAGACGATGAGGATAGCACGTCGGCTGAATCTCCCCAAGAGACTCGACCAGGCTTCGTCTATCCGGCCTCTCAAGCCGATGGAGCGCGAGGAAAGAAACAAAGCCCGGGCAACAGCATACTGCCGACACTTAGCTTTGAGAGCGAGGTGGGCCAAGGCGACAAGCACGTGCTCAAGAATGTGGGCAAGGTGGAAAAGTTCATCGGCGAGGTGCTGCGCAAAGGTCTGGAGGACGAGCTTGTGTTCCCCAACTACTATACCATTGACCTGCCCGCTTCCAAGTCTGGTGGCGGACAGATGTAATCTGATTATGATTATCAGCTCAATAGGGAGCTTTCGGTGCACCAAAATACCGCTTTTTTAGAGCTAAAAAAAGAGCCAAATCTGCTAAACACCAGCCAAATTTGTCGATTTTGACATTTTTTTAGCTCTAAAAAAGCGGTATTTTGGTGCACCGAAAGCTCCCTAATACGAATGAGGATTTGAATATGAATTTGGCGTAAGAATTGCTAGGACGGAGATAGCGTTTGTAAGTTTTGCTTGCAAATCAAAGTTTCTGGTTTGTAGCCTCTTTACCACCATACTCAGCAGCATGTCACCTCCTGTAGCAACCGATTCCAGCTTCGCACACGCCTCGTCTGGCGTAGTGTCGTCTTCTTCGGTAGACCCGTCCGGCACGGTGATTGTGATTGGGTCTATGGCCACAGCACAGAGCGGAGCATATCAGAAAGTGGTCGAGTCATATTCGGGACGCCAGGTGGAAATGCACCTCGTCGATCGTATCACGGATGGAGCTACCACATTAGCGCCGTCCTCCTATCCGCTCGCCCATCTTGTGACGCCTTACAGTGATGCAGTATCTCCCCTGGTTTTGTCCAGCTTGCACACAGCTCTGCAGCAAAGTGGCAGCCTTGTCGTCGAAGCTGCCGAATTGGTTGATGCCACTGCCGCCAACAACGTCCGCTCCGAATTGGCCATTGCCGGTTTCGTCGACGTCAAAGTTGATGCCTCCACCGGCTTCATCACCGCCGTCAAGTCGGCACCTGCTTCCTTTGCCATTGGCTCGTCTTCGGCCCTGCCTTTACGGAAGAAGCTAGCCAACGGTAAACCTGCCTCGTCCGCAGCATCGAAGAAGGCGCTATGGTCAGTCCAGCCTGCATCTTCGGATCTCATTGATCAGTCAACGCTGCTTCAGGACGGTGATTTCGTCGCACCCACGGCAGTCAAGCGACCCGATTGTGACGTTGGACCGGGACAGGGCAAGAAGAAGAAAGCATGCAAGGGCTGCACCTGTGGTCTGCGCGAACTGCAGGAGGAAGAAGCACAGTTCAATGTTGTGCAACTGGACGAGTCCGATATGGACATGCCCGCCGGTTCTGCACCTGCCGAAGCAGGCACAAGGACGGAAGTTTCGGAAACGATCATCGGAAAGGATGGCAAACCCAAGACGATCAAGCGCATCCAGGTCGACACAAAGGGCGCCACCTCTTCCTGCGGTTCGTGCTTCCTCGGCGATGCCTTCCGCTGTTCCAGCTGTCCCTACCTCGGCCTTCCTGCTTTTGAGCCTGGTCAAAAAGTCGAGATTCCCCTCGGCATGGACGACGACCTCTAACCTTGACATAGACTTCTCCCGCCACGCACACACATTGTTTCCATACGAAGCTGCACCCCAGGCGCATTAATACATACTTGTACATTGCAGAGTTTACTATAGCATGTAGCGGAACGAGCTTTTGGCCATTGCGAGTCGAGTGAGCTCCTTTTCGCTCGGAGGGTTGATGACGGATTCCGGATCGTCCTTTTTCGTTCCGTCCTCGTGATAGGCGGCGACACTGTTTGGGCTTGCCGATACTGATGCTGCCAAAGCGTCCAACTTTCGGTTCTCATTGATGAGAATCCATCGATGAACACCGACGAGCAGGATGCATGCGACAAAAGTAGCCGCACAGATGGTGTAGGACTCCCAGTAGACCGGACCCCAGGTCTTCTTGAACGTGTAACTGGCGCTGATATTTCCCAGCTGTGAGAAGGCGTTGATCAGGGCGAGAGCGACGGCCTTTTTGTACTTGGGAGTGGGAATGGATGGGGCAATCCAGCCCAGGACGCAAGTATAGCCCGCGTAGCTGGAAGCTTCGATGAACAGCGCAAAGAACCGCGCACCGAGACTGGTGGTGGTGGAAGAGATAATGAAGCCGACGATTCCGAGCAGTAGAGGGCCAATAATGTGGAATGTGCGCTCCTTGGTACGGTCTGAATGCAGACCGTTGGCGAGACACGCCAAAAAGGCAAAGAACCAGATTGGGGCGGTGAGCAGCAAAGTGACGGTCTTGCTGTAACCCAGTGTCCCAACCAGAGTGGGGAAGAACTGGTTGAAACCCACACCGACGGTGACGGCGGTGAGCATGAATGCGAGAACCCAGACCTTGATGTCCTTGACGGCCATAATGAAACCTTGCATCGGCGTGCCGTCCTCGTCATTGGGCGACAAGCTGGTACCGGCATCCAGAAGCAGTCGATTGACAGCCATTTCGCGTTCTTCGACGGTAAGAAAGCGGGAATTGCCCGGGAAATCGGGTAGAATGAAAATGGCAAGTAGCGCAACGACCACAGTCATGGCGCCTTCGATGATGAAGAGCCATCTCCATCCTGCCAAACCGGCCTTGCCGTCCAGACCGCCCAAGATTCCGGCCGAGATCAACCCGGAAAAGGCATTGCTGATGATACTGCCAGAGAAGAGGAGGGCTGTTCGGGTGGCCATCTCATTTTTTCGATAGAAGAAGGAGAGCAGGGCAAGAGCGCCTGGGAAAAAGGCACTTTCGACCACACCCAGAAGGATGCGGACGGCGAGCAAATCGTGGTAATTTTTTGTGGCAGCCGTACAGCCGGAAACAACGCCCCAAAGCGCTACGCACGCAGGAATGTACAACGAAGGTCGTCCCAGCTTGGTCATGAGCAAATTGGAGGGAATCTGAAAGGTGATGTAGCCGACGAACAGGATTGAGAGTGCTGTCTGGTACTGTGGGTCTGTCAAGCCGAGGTCTGTAACGAGACCACGGTCGCGTGCCGTCGTGATGCTGTTTCGATCAAGATAGTTGAGAATGTATAGGATGACAATGATGGGCATGAGACGGATGTCAATTTTTCGCACCAATGCCTTTTCCAGCCTCTTGTACTCGTCCGATGTCGGGTCAAGCGATGAATGAGGGTGAGACGAGACATGCTTGGCACTAATATGGTTGTCTTGGTGGCTGTCGGAAGTGGAGAGTGCTTCGTCATGTTTACTGCCTTCCGTGTTGGAGCCATCGTGCTGCTTGTGCATCTCCTCAATAGGATCCTTCATCGTGCTAAAGTGCGGTGAATGCGACATGGTGCACGGGTCTTGGAAGAGGTCGAAGGGGAAGGCATTTACCATGCGGATCGCTCTTATATGCGAACATGTTTTCTTCTTGTGCAAGCGACTGACTGCTCATGACCTACCTCGGTTCTGCAGAGCGCAAACGGTGTTTTCGCCATCCCCAACGTTTGATTGGCACAATGACCCCGCGGGGGGTTGAACTACACACATACCCGAATTACTGAATAAAAATTTCCCGACAGCCGACAGCCGCCACTGCCCGTTGTCATTGGACGGGACAGACGAAACCTGCGGGCCATGCAGCCACTTGCCGCAAACGACTGCAGCTGCCAACGGCCTTGGCGTGGGGGCATTAATTCCAAGAAAAAATCCCAATCCCAAAATTCTACTTTTCGGTCAATTTTCAAAGTCGAATTCACCGAGCGAGCGCTTCAGTTCTAGTTCTGCCCTCGTCCTTGCCAATTCTACCAACAATGCCTGGCGATAAAGTGACTTTGGTATTACAAGCTTACACGAAGCTAAAGAGCGTCAAACTATGCTTGCTGATAACACCGGAAAGCCTGTTGATTCTCTTGGCCCTCGTAACCAATGCCCTTGTACACCGTGAATACGTTCTTGGGATCGTATTTCTTCTTGATCTGTACAAGCTTGTTGTAGTTTGCGCCGAAGAAGGAAGTCTGCCAGTTGGGTTCGAGAACGTCGGACTCGCTGAAGTAGGTTCCTTGACCAAAGGGACGCACGTGATCCATAGCCTTGCTCGCCTTTTGCGCAATGGCATTGCGACCAGCCTGAGAGATGCCTTGAATCCAGTTGGTGAACAGGAGCACCTCCCAGATACTGCTGCGCCATGCCGGGTTAACCCCAGTGTCGGAACCGGAAGGACCACCAAACTGTGTTGGCGGTGGACCGGTCGAATACAGCTGAATAGACTCGCCAGTGCGGTATGGAATATCGGCAGGTGTAATACCGTCGTCACTGTTGGCATCTCCATATGCAGCGGCAACGGCGTCACCGAGAGCTTTGCGCGAGGCGTCAGTGTCGTACTGTTGGATGCTGACCAAGCGACTGCTGAGTCGTTCGCTGTAGGCAACAGGAGTCTCTGGTTCGCCCAAGCGGAAGATGAGTTCACGACACAGCTCGAAGTTAGGGAATGGCGTAATCATGTTTTGAGTGACCACCCATTGCAGAGCCACCTGCTTGGACTGCAGGTACAGTAGGAACTGGGCCATGTCGTTCGTACCGTCCACCACCGATCCGCCAGGCAAGAAGTGCGAAAAGAGGATGTAGCTTGTCGTGATAAATGTGTAGCCTGACCAGCCTTTTTTCCTCCAGCCGACTTCGTACATTGCCTGGTTCTGAACGTAGTCCGAGATCGCAGCGAGCTTCTGTGCCTGCGTGTAGAGGGGGTTGATGGTCAAATTGAACACTACAGCAACGATTGGCTTCGACGGGTACGTCTTGTATACCACTTCTGTCACCACACCCCAAGTGCCGCCTCCGCCACCACGGAGCGCATAGTACAGATCAGTGTTTTGCTGTGCGTTGGCAGTGACTACCTTGGCGTCCGCCGTGACAACCGTGTATTGCAGGATGTTGTCGACTGCCAGACCGTACGTGGGCTGAAGAGGTCCGTGGCCTCCGCCGAGAGCGAAACCACCTGCGACACCAACGGAGCCGTAAGCGCCCAGTGTGATGTCTTGTCCATTCAGTGCCGCAAAGCGGTAGGCTGGCTCGGCTTGTACACCGGCACCCATAACGACGGCCGCATTGCCGTTGAAATTGGGGTTGAAGGTGAGCGAGTTGAGATTGTGCGTCCAGATCATGAGCGTGTCTGGCGCTGTGCCTCGTCCCAGGTACTCGTGACCGGTGTTCTTGATCACCATCTTGATATTGTTCTTGGTGGCAAAAGCAACGGCGGCCTGAGCATCGGCGTTGGAGCTTACAGCCACAGCGTATGGCGACAATCTCCCGAGTCGACACTGCCTATTAGCAGGCTCTGGGCCAAGCTTGATCTGACCCTGCAAGATGGCCGCGTCCAAAGTGCAGTCGCCAACTTCACCGGCGTTGGTGTAGCAATAGGACCAGTTGTCCATCTGCGTGGCACCAACCTGGTTCGCGCGCGAGTTGCCGTCCTGGTAAGTGAGCTTGACCTGCTCACATGCCGCCAGATCAAAGGGTCCTGGGTTGCTGAAGCATGGATTCTGCCACGGCGTCACCTTGATCAGGTTTCCGCTCACCGTACTGTTGAAGGCAGCCCACTGCTTGTCGGTAGGCCAGCACTTTTGACCTGGAGTGCAATACGAGTTGGTCGAGGCCCGCTTGAAGACTGACTCGGCGGCAGGTGAAGCATTGCTAACAGCAGCAAAAGCAGCGAAGAAGGCTGCAACGAGCAGGCCTAGATAGGTGGAAGAAGTCATCCCTGTAGAAAAAGCGCAATTTCGTACCGTGCGCCGCTATCCAAGCTCGACCTCGACGTCCTTTTAAGTTGGCGGTGTGGTGACCGCCATGCACCTTGAAAATCAGCTGTTCCATGGAAGGGGTGCCTGGACGACGCCAGTCGTGAAAGCGCTGCGTGGCAACCCCGCATTTTTCGATGGATTAGAAGCCCGCTTTGACGCGAGGCGACGCGGGGCCGGGGTGGAATACGCCAAGTCCCGGAGTCCCCCCTCTCATGCCTTCAGAAAACGCCGTTTCGGATTTCACGCCCGCTGCGGGATAAATTCATTCCCAGCAAACCCCTGGTGTGCCAAGCGAGGTTGATGAGAGTTTTCCACCGTCCCTTAGCGAAGTGCAAGCACTAACAAGTCCAGCGCCCGCACACTTCGGCTAAACGCCAGACCCTTGGCTCCTGCCGCACTGGCTGCTGGCCAGAGAAATTGAGCTTTGCCGAGGTCACGTTTGGTCGTGCCTCCGTTTGCTTGGCTATACAATGTGGCACCCCCACGCAATCGGCCTCACAAATTCTCGTACACGGCAGCTAGTGGCGCGAGTGGCACAGGATGCAAAGACCCAGCCGGCGGTATGAGAGCGCGGTTCGAACTCAGAGCAGGGAACCAAATTGGTCGCATCCATCGAAGAACTGGTTCCACTTAAAACACACATGGAGATAGGCATATAGGCGTGCTGCACGTTGCACTTTACTCGGTTGGCAGTTGAGACAAAGGAGATGTTGGACTGACAGGCTGGTCCCAAATTCTGTCTGTGCTGCTTCGCAGTCCTACGCGGCTGAGGCTGAGACCGACGCCGTGGCGCACCTGTCCACGGAGGCCGGAACCGATGCCCATGGCTGCAAGTCGGGGCGACAGCGCTTGACCGTTGATGGTCAAGTCTGGTATCTGCCGGCTGGGCGAATCGGATGGCGTTGAGAGACTTGCCGATTTGGAACGCGTTCCCACACCGGGTCTTTCAGGCGCCAACATTGCACCTTCCGCTTCTTCGTCCTCTTCCGGCATGACATCCAGCCTGGTGGGTGTGCTTGGCGATGCAGTTACCGGCGCTGAAGTAGTCCGAAGCAGTAGCGCGGTAGGTCGCTGTTGCTGCTGCCCATCGTTCAGAATCTGAGCCTCGTCCACAGCAATCTTGAGCGCACCACCTGACGGGTCGATACTCGACACGAAACGCAACAGATCCTGGCAAATGGCCCACTCCTGTTTCTCCACGCACAGCTTGAGCAGTCGAATGGTGTAGGCGATCGAAACGTCTAAGGGCTCCAGGTTGTGCAGCACCAAAAGGTACATCCCTGCCGTGCGCAGTTGATCGGCCTCGATACACTTCTGATACAGCGAAAGGGGTGCGCCAACCACGTCAAAGAGATACGCCCACCGCGCCACCTCGGTCTTTCGTGCACAGCCGACAACCACTTCAAGCGCTTCAGGGAAGTGATCCAAGAACTCCACCACTAAAGGCAGGATAGCCTTTTGCTCCAGCTTTGTGACGAGTGAGGCAGCACGCGATCGTTGTTCCAGCGGAAGGTCAAGCGTCGCCTTTGAGGGCGAGCGTACGTTGACTGGCGACTGCGGCAAGTCATGCAGGTCTCGCTTTGGGGTCTGATTGTGCGTAAAATCGAAATGGTCTTCAGCAATGTCGGCAAGCAGCGAACTCATGCTGCGCTCTTTTTGCAGCATAGAGCCAGAGCCTTTGCGCAAGTAGAGTGCATCGCCAAGTCCAGCATCGGCTTCGTCCTCCAGTACGGCGTGCAAAAGAATCTCGAGAGCATGTGCAAAATATACCAGATTCTGATACGATGAGGCAAAGAAGACTGCTTCTTCCAGCAGCCCTTTCTCGAGATAGTTACGCAGGATCTGGTGCAAGAAGAGATGCGTGTTGGTCACAGTACGCCATATGGCAAAGTCGAGAGATTTGCGCAGAGAGACTTCGGACTCGATCCCTACGACAATGCCTTTCTCCAGCAGAACGCAGAGCGGATAAAAGTCCAGCGGCATGGAGACGGATGATTCGATCGTCTTGTACTCGACCGCTCCATCGTCTTCGTCCTCTGAGCCGCTGGCAAGATCACTAGCGTCCGGGGTAGCTATACGCAGAGCGTCTAGCCACAACTTGATGCAACTGCCGTCATAGCCCCACAAGGAGTTTTCGAGCGTTCCAATGCCTTGCAAGTGAGTCCAGTAGTACTCGATCTTGTCTGCCAAAATCTGCATGTCGTACGCCATCTCTGCGTCGTCGTTGTCGTCATCCTCGGGATCGAGGCGATGACCACGAGTTGCGCCTTTGCGTGGACGGAGGAGGACGAGCTTTCCATCGATCAGAAAAATGATGGTCGCTACGGTCAAGTCGTCTACAGGATCGCCGAAGCGCTGTTGGCTTTCGGGAATCATCCAGCTCATGCCCCGGACGCGCGCAGGCTCACCCACCACGCCCTGGAACGTGATGGACCCACACAAGCGAAGGCGGATACGGTCTGGCGTGAGGTCGATCAGGAAATGATAAAAGGTGTTGTCGGCTGTGTAGACCAACAGACTGTTGTCAAACAGCGAAGTCAGCACGACGGGGCTGGAGAGGACAAGGAGGTCGAGCAGCTGTGCAGAGTCCAAATCGGCGTCTCTCGAGTACAGACGTAGCTGATGCTCTCCACCTGCATCGCAAGCGGCGATAAGTACATGCTGGAACCACTGCAGTCCGCCTCGAACGAGAAAGCTCTGCTCCTGCGCGACGCTTTTGTGCGTCTTCCATCGGCCCGATTCAGTGGAAAAGTGAGCCAGCCCGCGACGTCCAGCAATGGCGATCAGGTTTCCATCCCCACTGATAGCAGCATGGCGAATGGGCCAATTGGCAGCCAAATAAGATTGAGGTACCTTGATGTGTTGCCAAACGTCGCTTTCGGGAGTGATGACAGACATGTCGGGCTGATCGGCGCCTCGATACACATGCACACTGTCGTCTGTCTGAAAGAAAGCATAGCGTGTGTTGTCGGGAGAATGCTGCCCAGCGACGGCAGATTTGGCAAAGGGCAGGACGAAGAGCTGATTGTCTGCTTTGAAGGCTCGGTTGGTTTTGCGCAGGGATAGGATATATAGCTCCGTGTTGCCTGGCCCCCAGAAGAGACTGCGTGCGCCAAACATGAATGCGTCGGAAAAGTGTTTCGAGGCGAGCTCCCAGTCTTCGCGCAAGGTATACCCCATCAGCTTGCCATAGGTCGACCAGACAGCAACGCCGTGTTCCCAGCCTGTCGCCAGTGCGTAGCCATCACTAGTCCAGGCTAAGGAACGTACGGGGCCGGTAGACAGATAGCTAGCTGTTGACTTGAGCGCATGACGCACCGAGACAGTATGTGAGAACAAAGGTGTCCGTCCAGGAGCGCGGTAGTTGTAGACAGAAACAGTGCCGTCCTCCAGACCGATTGCTATCAAGCTGAACTTGGCATTGATGGCCACAGAGATTCCGCGATGTTGATTCGTCAGAATGTGCTCCCCACTAGTATCGCCATTGACTTCTGCTTCCGAGGTGTCTGGCGCTGTGCGAGAGGGTCGCCGAGGGGGCGAGCCGTGAAAACACTTTCCTGTCCAGGGTGAAGACTCGCTAAGCATGTCTAGGTTGGCCGCATAGGCTCTGCCATCGGATGTGAGCAGAACAAACATGTCCATGGGCCTCGAGTGGACAATCTCTGTGATCTCTGTTTGGGCTGAGTCTTGCACGACCCATGGCAAAGAGCTGACGAGCGTGGTGCGAGTTCGCGTCATGGGGTCTTTGGGGTCTGGCGGGGGCGCGTCTGGATCGTCGTCTGGCCAACGAATGCACTGAATGGCGGCGGGCGAAGTGGTGCTGACGAGCATGTGGGTGTCTGTGCAGCTTGCCGTCCTGAGTCCCGCATCGATACGGAGGACAAGTCTGAAGCGAAGCTCACACGCTTCGCCGGACAGCCCTCCGAGACTCATGTCGCCAGCGGCAGCACTTTCACCGGCCCCCGGCGCAAAAGAGCTGCCCAACGAGCTGGGTCCAGGTGCCAGGTTCTCGCCGGTGCGCGATTTGGATCCAGACCCAGAAGGTGGAACGTAGCTGTATATTGAGCCATGGGCTCGGTAGACGACGTGATAGATGAGCAGGTACGACTCATCCGTCTCGACCAGCAGGGCTCGTGCATCGGGTCTCCATTCCAGCCGTCGATTCTTGCCGTAGTCGGCCAAGCTTTGCGGCGTGCGAACGAGGGCAGCGACTACCTGCGCAGGGCGAGCAGACCAGATGGAGATCGTACTGTGGCTCAGTCCAGCCCACATCATACCGTTGCGAGAGCGCGCGAGCTGTATCAACTCTTCATCCTCGTCCGGGGCAGTTGCCAGCTGCTGTGCCGCATCTGCATCGAAATGCAAATAGGAGCGCGACTGATCCAACCCCGAGGGAGAGAGATGCAGTCGCTTGGCAGACGACGTTGGCCAATACATTGGATGATAGCTCGCCCAAGTGTGAGTGTGAGTGCGAGTGGCTTGTGCAAGGGGGTGGTAGGACCAAAAAGGGTCCTGTTTGCGTTGGACAAGAAAGCAAATTTCCACACCACCATCATCTCATCATCTCTCCTTACTCCTCCATCTCTCAATGATCCTATAGACAGCATCCAGATTTGCCCAGCTATGACGGATATTGATCGCATCAAGCAGTCCGTGCGAGAATCGCCTATTCTCGAGCAAGATGAGAGTGCAGAGGACGAGCAGAAGCCACAGCCTTCCAAGAACGATGCTGCCAATCGCCGCAATGGCAGCGTGGCTTTTGCTGCCGAAGCTCCTGCATCATCACAGACTCGCGTTCCAGCAGCTGGTGTAGGTACAAGGACTGGCCCTCGCTCAGCACCACGTACCAGCTCAACCCTTCGTCACGTCAGCAGCGCAAAAGCTCGCACGTCTGGTTTCATCCCTCCTGTGCTGGAAGACCACAGTGTATCTGGGAGTGTCTATGGGTCCAGTCACGATCCTTCCACCAGCATTGTAGCCAAGCACGTAAACAAGGAAAAGCGTTTGGCCGCTCTGCAAATGCATCACGACGCCGATGTTTTGGCTGACTCAGACGCCGACGACGATGACGAGGACGACCCGAAAGGCTACGGCTTTGCTTCTCAGCCGCGTCCGAATGAGTCCAGTGGCAATTTCGACTACTTCTCGCGTAGCACTTCTTCATCCGACCTCGTCAGGAACAAGGGCAGGTCCAACAAGGCCAAGATGACCGATAGAGCGGTGCAGAACTCGAGCACGAGCGCTAGCGATGACAGTGATGACTGGGATGCCGAGCGTCTGCCTTTTGTGGCTCATCCCGCAGGATCGCGCTCCCTAGGTCCGTCAGAAGGGCAGTTTCCCTTCTCTAGAGATACTGCCTCTGGTGTGGCGCCGACTCCTGGTCCAAGCTTTCCGGTCGACCTTCATACCCCGGCCGACGTTGGCGAAGTTGAAACGCCTATCCTCAATCCGCAGCAGCGCATGGAGTGGCAGATCATGCTCGAGTCTGTGCTCAACTCGGAAGTGCTCAAGTCAGAAACCAAGCGAATCAACTCGGTCGACACACCGGATTTGACGCGACAACAGATCAGCTACAAGCGCTGGCTCGACATCAAGGCAACGCTGCGAGGCAGAGGCTTGCATCGTGGCGCAGTAGAAGAAGAGGAAAAGCGACTCAAGCAAGGTTACGGCAAAATGCTTCGCGAACTCGTCGAAGAGATCAAGGCTTGCAGGGCAGAACACATTGCCCACGCTGACAGTCAAGCGACCCAAGCAGATGACCAATCAATGACTGCCAATGCACAAGATCCGTCTAAAGACGCGCCACCCTCAGAGTCGTGTGTACCCAACCCAAAGCAGGTCCTGCAGGAAGACAAAGCTGGCGTTCTTGCACAAATTGGATCGCTGCTCAGCCGTATCGACAGCGCAGAGGAACAGTTCCCCAGTACAAAGAAGGCCATCGAGATTGTCCCTACATGGGGCGATAGCGAACTGCGAGCCAAATTAGCCGTGCTGTACAGCTGGTACAACGTCACCACATCACTTCGTCTTCAGATCAGTATCCTGCAGAAGTGGACCGGGTCAGAAGCACTTGAGATTGCATCACTTGCAACAAAGCACAAGGTTTCGGACGAAAAGGACGACGCCCAGGACAAGGATCAGCGTGACCAGCAACCGCGCTCTCGACGTCCTGCAGCAGACGACGACAGCACTTTCATCGAGCGCATCCAGAAAGAGGGCTCCCTTCAGTCCACGTTTGAGAAGCGCACCCTCTCCAGCCTGTACCAGCTGATTTCCAAGGCCAAAGACACCATATTGCAGAATCATGCCCAGTTCAAACGCATGGCACTGCCTTCCTTTGAGGCGGAGCTCATCACACTGATCAATTTCCCCACTCGACTTATGCAGGGAGCTCTGCGTCTCAGACTGGACTACGCCGGAAAGCTGGCAGAGCCCAGTGTCCTTATTGTCGACTCGCTCACAGACGACTTGCGTGCGGCCCTGGCTATGGCCTGCAGAGTCAAGCTGCAGTACTCTGGCATCATCGTTTCCGATCCGCAACGCGGATGGGACTTGGCACCGTGCATCTCGGAAGGATACGACTCTGTGCTACGCCAGGCGCTGAAATTTTTCTTCAAGCTTCTCCGACTCAAGCTCAAAGCCAGCATCTACTTTAAGGAAACCGAGATCTTGGAGCCGGAATGGAGATTCCTCAGCACCGCCGTCGAATCCATCGAGGGAGGCGACATCATCGTTGCCACAAACATCACCCGCTTCGTCAACAAGCTCTTTGACCGCATTGCGCGCTATTTTACCCGAGAGTTGACCGCCACAATCGCGCAGCACGATCAGCACAACCGTCGTCTTGCAAATACGGCCAGCGGACCAGTCGGCCTTGCCAAGCAAGATCAAGGTCCCAATATCGGATCGAGTGCCGCCGCTGGCCGCATCACAGCAGGCAAGGCAAACATCTCGATCGAAGATCGCGCAAAGTGGATCCATAGCGTGTTTGACAGTGTTCGAATTCGATCGCGAAAGCTGCTTGGCTTCTCTCGAGACATTCGTAATCGATTGGACAATGCCGCCGAGTACGATCTTGGTACACTGCGTCCATCCAGCGAGTATCAGGACCCAGACTTGCCCCGAGCGGAAACGATCGACGTGGTCAATCATAGCCAAATGACGCTGAGTGACTTTATGCTGACACTGATCGATCACGATTACTTCCTGGTATATACCGAGACACTCGAAGAGAACGGCATCTACTTGATTGCCGAACCAGGTCTACACGACAAGCCGGAACTTATCCACGACCTTGTTTGCAAGTGTCTACAGAGAGTGCGTCCTGGCGAGGAGGATACGGGTATGGCTGCCGAGACAACTGCGAATGCCGTCAATCCGGACGGCGACGATGCTGCCGAAGAAGGGGCTCAGGCCAATGCTCTGCGCGAGCAAATCGAGAAGCAGGCCAACTCGATGCGAGCAGACGACGACGAACGGCCCCGGTACATTCTGCTCCTCAGTCCTCGAGATCCCTTCATGTGGACGGGTAAAGTTATGCACCACGTCATGCCACGCGTCGATATCACTCTGGCTGATCGCAGGCTGCGTTTGGTCGCCGATGGACCCAAAGGACGGCTGGAGCTGTGCAAGCGCCACTTTCAGAGCATCTTTGCGCAACAGTCCGGTGAAGCGGACGCAGCAACCGACGACGGCGAGGGACTCTTTCCACTCGAGATCCTGGTCGATCAAATGGCACACATGGGACGTATTCAGTCGGGTCTCGAGGACATTAATAAAGGCGTGTACATGCTTTCGGATACCATTATTCGCAAAGTGCCAGAGATCCGTCGACGACTTCGTCGAAAAGGCGGTCGTGCTCAGTCTCACCGATCGCACGTGCGCGAGGCGATTCCGGAAGCGTTGAGTGGCGGCTCTGACGAGCTGATCCAGAACTGCTATTCAATGGCTGCCGAACATGGACGACGCGCCTTGCCCTTTATCGAGTCGACAAGGCTGCGAGACCAGATGACGCTGGCCTTGGGACGTCTTGCAATCGACTGGATTGCATTCATCTGCGACGATTGTGTACCAAGCGAGCGCAAGACGTTCCGATGGGCTGTATCTGCACTGGGCAACGCCAACCACATTACTTCGTCTGACAACATCTTCCGCCTCAACGAGCAAGACTTTGCCATGCTTCGTTCCAAAGTAGGTGCCTGCATGGCTCTGCTCATCTCGCACTTTGACATTTTGGGAGCAAGGAGCAGCGTAGCGAAAGCGCAAGAGGAACAGGAGCGGGGAGAGCGCGACAAGGCTGACCGCCAACGCATCACCGCCAACGCCGAGCCTAGCCTTGTACCCGCTGAGGAGTTCCGAGCGCTTCGAATTCACGGCAGCAGCGAAGAGGAATCACAGTTGTCGGTCGCTCTTGGTCCTGGTATGGGTGCACAAATGCGCTGCAACAAGCTGGATGCAGCGATTCAGGCTACCGAGGAACGCTGGATCCAGAAGATGCTGGAGTGGGACACGGCGCGAAGCGAAATCGAGGTCGAGCAACGCATCGTGGGCAGAGTGCTGGACGACACACGTCTCGAAGATCGGTCGTTGCAGTTCCTTGCGCAGTCAGCGTCCAAGATCACGATCCGATGGCAGCAGGGTCAGTTTATTGGCGGCGGTACCTTTGGTACTGTATACCTGGCGGTAAACTTAGACAGTGGTGGACTGATGGCCGTCAAAGAGATCAGATTCCAAGACATTTCGTCGAGTCCAACGCTCTATCAGCAGATCAAAGACGAGATGGAGGTCATGTCCATGCTCTCCCATCCCAACATTGTCGAGTACTACGGCATCGAGGTACACCGAGACCGTGTCTACATCTTTGAAGAGTACTGTCAGGGTGGCTCGCTGGCAGCGCTCCTCGAACACGGTAGGATCGAGGACGAAACTGTGATCCAAGTCTATACACTGCAAATGGTGGAAGGCTTGATCTACCTTCACTCCCAGGGCATCATTCATCGGGACATTAAGCCGGACAACATTCTGCTCGACCACATGGGAGTTCTCAAGTTTGTCGACTTTGGAGCTGCCAAGATCTTGGCCAAGAACAGCCGAACCATCCAGCGATCACGCAAGGCGGGGCCGATGGGCGGAATGGGCATGCTGGCAGCTGGTGGCGAAGGAGGCAAGCAAGGCGGCCCGGCAGGTGCCATGGCATCTTTGCAGGGCACACCCATGTACATGTCGCCCGAGGTCATCAAGGGAACTTCGGACGGTCCGCAATTCGCCGCCGACATCTGGTCATTGGGATGCGTCGTGCTGGAATTCGCCACGGGCAAACGGCCGTGGAGCAACTTTGACAACGAGTGGGCGATCATGTTCCACATTGGCATGGCCGAGCAGCATCCA
Organism: Farysia itapuensis; assembly: GCA_023212645.1. Classification (NCBI taxonomy): domain Eukaryota; kingdom Fungi; phylum Basidiomycota; class Ustilaginomycetes; order Ustilaginales; family Ustilaginaceae; genus Farysia; species Farysia itapuensis. The sequence continues at coordinate 913,651 of JALBYC010000003.1, read as the reverse complement.
GCTCTTCCAGACTCTAGCCAGCTCTCGGATCTGGGTATCGACTTTATTCGCCAGTGCTTGACCATCAGTCCTCGACAACGACCTTCGGCGATCCAGCTGAAAGAGGATCCCTGGATGCGAAGTCTGATTGAGGAACTGGACGCTGCCAATGAAGCCGAGGCCGCGGCCGAACTGGCAGGCACGCAGGGCGAAGGTCTCGATGACGAAAGCTACTCGTCCGGATCGCTGGACTCCGGGAATCTCAACAATCCCTTTGCGGGCGGAGCACCTGCTACGCCAGGCCTGGGAGCTGGCGCGTTCAAGAGCTTAGATCGGAACGTGTCATCGCTCAACAGCCTGCGCAGCAAGTGGTCCAACGATGGCAGCACCTCCACCGGAGGCACCAACATTACGACGCCATACAATCCGAGTCTGACACTCAGCGCTTCCCTCAGTTATCGACAACAGCAGATTGCTCAGCACCAGCTGCAGCAAAACGGCAAAGCACCATCTGCAAAGTCGCCGGACAAGCATCCCGAGGCTGCAGAGCCCAAGCCCATTTCACTCAGAGACGAGGGTGCAGCCGTGTTGAGTCAGTCGCCACCCCCTCAGCACGTACCCGGCCATCCTAACCACACACACCCAGGATACCCAGCCCTATTTGCAGACCTGCAGTACTCGAAAGAGGAGCACCAGCGTCAGGCGATGCTGCGCAACGACTCCGAGTTCAGCACGATCACAGATGATTCCTAGATGTGTAGCTGTACTCGTATTAGTATACTCTCCCGTTGATGTCATCGGATCATCGTTGGTGCTTTGCATGTTAGGTCGTGAGAGTCGCGTTATCGGTTGAGTTTTTGCATGAGCCGAGGATCCACTCATGCGTATATGCGTGTTGCACTCACACCACCACACCGAATCTCGACAGCGCACACGCACTCGACAGCGCAAACGGCATTGCAGCATCATAGACAAAGCGGCCAAAATGAGGCGCTGAGGTGCAAACGTCCAAGCACATGATTTGGTGATCGCGTATCAGCGATGGACAGAGCAACGATCTCGAGCTTGACCGGCTCGCTCTCGTTCGTCATATGGCTCTTTGCTCAATCTCCGCAGCTGTACGAAAACTATCGCAGAGGATCAGTCGACGGTCTTTCCCCCGTCTTCCTGATACAATGGATGCTCGGAGATTTCACCAACTTGATAGGGAGTGTCTTGACTCAACAGCTTCCCTTCCAGATTGCCGTCGCGACCTACTTTTGCTGCGTCGATGCATGCATCATGGTACAGTATGTCTACTACTGGAGTAAAGCCAGACGCAGTCGATCCAAGCTCAAGCGTGGGCCACGGCCACGTCTCGAAAGTCTGACGGGAATGGCAGCGTCCTTCACGCATGGCTACCCGACAAATCCCTATTCGATGCTGTCAGAGACGAGTGAGCTGTTGGGCCCACGCAGCAGCTTCCGCATTCATCACCATCGCTCGACATCGCTGCAGAAGCGCAGTCTGTCTCAATCGCAAAATCTCCCTTACTCGGCTTTGGCGGCAGGACCCTCTTCGCGCCGCTCTCGCTCGCGGCTGGCTCTCGCTCGATCAGAGTCTTCCGACTCTACAGGGTATGAGTATGGCTATGATGCACAATTCTCCAACTATCGCGCTCTGTCTCATGCTGCGCTGTCAGTCGCGCAATTGGCACAGCAGGCTGCACGACGACGAGAGGCGCTCGCTGGTTTGCTACCGGAGTCTGACATCGACAACTACTTTAGCTTTCCCTCTGCTGATCAGCGACGATCTCAATCGGGTGGCACACCGCATTCATCGCGCTCACGGTCTCGCTCAAACAGCTTGACGCAAAAAGGTCCACCACCTGAGCCCTCGAGACAAGCTGGACTAAAGCGGTCCAGACAACGGGTGCGAAGAGTGGGTGGTGCTGCAGGCGACTTTGTGCCCTCAGCTCTGAGCCCAACTCGAGAGTCTGGGCGCGATGCAGACGAGACCGAATCAGACCGCGATCATAATCTGGAAACCAGCATACCGTCTGCCATGCTCGACAGTACGTCGAGTCTAGGTACACTCGATCTAGACGCAGATATGCACGACAGTGTAGACAGCCTTCCCGAGCCGCGAGGACGCGACATGACACGAACGGCAAATCGAGTAGAACCGCAGGACTCGAACCGTTTGGTGACTGAAACAGCACAGCCCGCAGGCGGACATGAGACACCACTCCCACATTCTTCTCCAGGATCATCGAACGGTACGGCCAAGGTCGATCGACCAAGGCCATCAGCAAGCTCAAGCTCAGACGAAGACGATGAACATGATGTTGCAGCTACAGAAATGCACAAGTCGCTCTCTGCGCTCCCCTCTCTAGGGCCCAAACGACTGATGGAGCGATCCCGCTCCTCTCGTTCTGTTGCCAAGCGGGTGTCGAGAGGAAGTCGGACTGGAACAAAGTCGCCGTCGTCGGCGCGTCGATCCGTCGGAATGGTGCTGTTGGGTGTCATGATGCTGGCTTCGCTGCCAGGTGATGCAGCCTCTATACCTCAGTCGGACTCGAGACTTGGCGCTGCGTCGTTGCTTGTGCAGATAGGGTCCTGGCAGAGACTGGTTGGGCGAATGTCTGCATGGACATGCACAGTGCTCTACTTGACTTCAAGACTGCCGCAGATCTGGGAAAATTACATGCGCAGATCGGTACGGGGCCTGTCAATCCTGCTCTTCATTGCGGCCTTCCTGGGCAACTTGCTGTACACTGTTTCGATCTTGACCAACCCCGAGGCTGCTGGGCCGGCCAGACGCGGCTATCTACAAGAGAGTCTTCCGTTTCTGCTCGGATCCGGGGGAACGCTGGTGTTTGACCTCATCATTATCGTGCAGTGGTGGATGTGGAGCGACAACAAGGAAGAAGAAGAAGGCGGCTCAGAAGAGCTGTCGAATGATGAAGAGCCGGCTCACAAGCAGCAGCATCGGGCAACTACCCGCCCGCTACGTCGTCGTTCTGAACGCAAATCATCTTGGCGCAACGAGACATCCCGGTCTCGCTCGACTACAGGAATGACCCAGAGTATGCTACTCCCGCCAAAGAGCACCTTTCAGCCCCACAACGGCGATGCTTCATGAAGCCTCAGTTCTATCCCACTTAATACCAATGTCTTACATCTATGAAGATGCGCGACGAGGACAATAACGACTGTGAGCTGAGTGCAACCACTCGACATATGCTTCGTGGTTGACGACCAATCACCTGTCTGAAAAGCGGATGTTTTCATCTTCTGGTTACATCCCGTGGTGCTCTCATGTCAGTGCATGGGAAGCGTGCTGCGCTGCACGCACTTGTTCTGTGCAGCTCGAACGGGAATCACGGTGTCCGCTACGACCGGGAAGAGGAAAAAGTATTCCCAACCTCAGAGCTTGAGAGGTTCGGAAGAACGCTCCCACTTCATACTCACACTTTGACGAATGTTATCGCACCCTTCATCTGAGCAGTGCGTGTGAGTGGGGGGGTTGGCAGAGCTTATTGTTCTCACATCCTCTCAGCATAAGAAGGCAGCAGGGTCTGCGCCCTGCCGCTCTGTTTCCCGTCCATCTTTTCTCCCCTGCTTTGTGTCGAAAACCGCCGCTGAAGGTCAAAACAGCGCACAAGTATGAAGATTCTGTTCATCTGTACGGCCTACAACTCGCTTTCGCAGCGGCTTGCTCTGGAGCTTACGGAACGAGGCGGACACGAGGTTTCGATCGAGTATGCACTGTCGCCAGGCGTAATGGTGGAAGCAGTGAGGCTGGCGCAGCCTGATCTTGTGCTGTGTCCCTTTTTAACCAAGCGGGTCCCGGCGGAGATTTACACGGAATGTATGACGCTGATCGTGCATCCTGGTCCGCCGGGAGATGAAGGTCCGTCGGCGATGGATTGGTGCCTGATGGGTGATTCCGGCGAAAGTACCTTCACCAAATCGCTAATATCGCCGTGCTGCGACAAGCCGCTCGTTGTTGCCCCTGCTCGCTCTCATTGGGGCGTGACAGTGCTTCAGGCTGTAGAGACTTTCGACGCTGGTCCTGTATGGGCTTTTGACCAGTTCGAGCTGTCCGGCGAGACAGCACCCATGACCAAGAGCGAGCTCTACCGCGGACCCGTCACCCGCTGTGCCGTGATGGCAGTCCATGCAGCTGTGCAACGCCTCCAATCAGCCCACCTCATCAACAACGCCACCGCCAACACGACGACAAGCACCAGATTGCCCCCCACGCTGACATGCACACCCGCGTATCGCCACCAGTGCGTCTCGCACAGCCAGCCCTTCGCAGGAGGCCCCACGCACAAACGTCCCCTCCTCAAAGCAGCAGACCGAGACTTTGCACCCACCACCACTTCCGCCGCAGCTGTTGGCACGCGTGTTTCGGCTGACTTTGTGCTTCAGCGCATGCGTTGTGCTGATTCCCAACCGGGCGTGCTGTCGACGATTTTTGCACAGGATGCACCGCTGTTTGTGTACAACGCTGTTGTAGAGCGCGGCGCTTTGCCAGAGCATGTGCGTGCTCGTGGCCGTAAAATCGGTAGCGTCATGGCGACGCGTCAAGGAGCAGTGCTGGTCAACGTAGGTGCCGATAACCCCATCTGGATTGGGCTTCTTCGCCGTCCCAAGGCGAAAACAGACAAGTCGCTGCATCCCAAGCTACCTGCCGTCATGGCCCTGCTCGACCTACCCAGCCTTGCATACGCGCTCAACCTGAGCAGCTCTGTGCCTGACCCTGTGCCGGAATGGCCACTCGAGGTCATCGACCCGATCAATCCGTGGGCGAAACAGCCGCACACCTACCAGCAAGTGTGGGTCGAGCTCGAACCTCCCATCGCTTACATCTACACCGAGTTTTACAACGGTGCTTTTTCGACCACGCAGTGTCAGTGGCTTCTCGAAGCGATTCGTTGGGTGCTGTCCCAGTCCGGGGTGAAGGCCGTGGTGATGATGGGCGGGGAGGGGTACTTCAGTAACGGCATTGCGCTGAACGTTATCGAAGGCAGTGCGGATCGCGCTGCGGAAGGATGGGCCAACATCCACGCCATAGACGATGTTGTGCAGGAGTTGCTGGCGCCAGCAGGGGTGGTTACCTTCTCGGCGTTGCGCGGGAATGCCGCAGCTGGAGGGCTAGCACTCGCTACCGTCGCCGACTTTGTCCTCTGCGCTGAGAATGTCGTTCTCAACCCGCACTATCGCTCACTTGGCCTGCATGGAAGCGAGTGGCATACCTACTCCTGGTTTCAACGCTGTGGTGATCAGGTTGCGTCGGAATTTGTGCGCGGGATGCTGCCCATGTCCGCCACCCACGCCGCCCGTATCGGCCTCGTCGACCAGATCGTACCCCACAACGGCTCGTCCTCCCAGCTTGTCGAGCGTGTCAAGGACGTTGTCCGTTCCATCATACAGACCGACGCGAGTTCAGCCGCAGTACAGTTCGGGGCTCCATGGACTCGACCCAGCACCACTGTCGATCCGCCCGTCGGTAACACACAGCATTGGTCCGCTATTCTCGCCAACAAGCACCGCTACCTCGCCAACCTCGCCGGGAACCCTGCCGCAACACACGCGCAGCTACACGAACACCTTGCCACCTACAGAGCGCGCGAACTAGCCCAGATGCAGCTCGACTTCTTCCACCCACACCGCGCACAGCGTTTTGCACTGCGATGCACTGCGTTTGTCCGAAAAAGCGTTCCTACCACCACACCACTGCGCTTCGCCACCCACCGTCGCAGCAGCAGCAGCAGCAGCAGCGGCAGTGCCAATTTCGACCAGGAGGAAACGGATGAATTTGACAGTCTGGCCGGCAGGTGTGCGTCGGAAGCCGTACCGCGATTTCCCACCCATCGACCAGAGTTCCTCCCGCCAAGTCGTCAAGGGGAAAGGCAGAACTCAGAGTCGTGCGGTAGTTCGCAATCAGCTGAAGCTAGCAAAGCTGCCCCCTCGACTGCACCAACCTCCCCCACCACCCCAGCCGCCGAAATAGCAGAGGTGGAGCGCACCCAGCCGAAAAGTGGGAAACTACGTCGCTTCCTCAAAAGTCTCCGCCGACAGAGCAAGCGTCCAGAAGCAGCCCAATCCTCGCCGGCCACCGACAGCACAGAGCCGACACCCAATTCAGACGTCGACTGCCTCTTTAGCTGCTACTACGCCAACCCTGATGTCGCAAAGTAGAACCCTTCTCCCCCCCCTCCCGAATTTCGCGGCGCCACCTTTCGCGCCTGTCAAATTGCCAGATAGCCAATATTGCTCTGTTGGTGTGATTTTGCGCGCGAGGGTATGATGTTACGACGTTGAAGCGCTGCGTAGGGCTTCGTTCCAGTAACTGACTTCGTTCTGGATTTTGGGATGGGTGAGTGACGAAGCTCCAGTCTACACACCAACCCGCCGGGGGGGGCGAAGCCCAGAAATGGGGGGAAGTAAGTCAGCAATGCGGTGTTTCAGTGGGGGGGAAGAAGGCCGACGTACCTCGATGGCGTGCAGAACAGTGCGCAGTACCTTGGCCTTGTGCGGACGAAGCGCCGGACTGGTTGCCAGAAGTTTCTCCAGCTCCTGACGCATTCGCACCAAGCTACGAACAAACAAACAACATGAGTACGCATGAAAACAGGCAAACGTGCAATGTGGGGGAGGGAGGGAGGAGGAACGTACTTTGCAAAGAGACCGTCGTCGACAGCGTCGTCGAGAATAGTGACGGTCTTGGTGAACAAGCTAGCATACCGGTTGGCGATGGTGAGGGCGAGGGTTTCGGTGGTGGAGTCTGGTTTGGCAGAAGTCGCACCACTGCCGCCGCCTAGCAAGTTCCACATGGAGGTGGAAGTGCTGGGGATGGTGGCTGTGCCACCACGCTGCTGGACGAGTGCTGCGATTTGGTCGTCGAGCTGACGTTTGAGGAGGGGATAGGCGTGGATTTTGAACCCCATCAGCGCTGATTCCACGAGGGGAGTCGAGCAGCCGCGTGACTCGAGCAGCTGCAGCAACGAGTCGTTGAGCTTGACCATGCTGAGCAGCGACAAGAAGGGGGGCATGGCAGCGGTGGAGGCTGTCGACGACGAGGCCGACGAGGGGAGCATCGAGTCGGCAAACGCAGTCCAGCTGAGAATAGAGGGTTCAAAGATCTGCTTGAAGATCAGGTCTACTGCTCCACGCCGTGGCTGGAGACGGAACTGTTCGGCTCGGGTCAACTGTACCACGGATGCTTCCGGCTCGACAGCTGTTGGTTCCTCGACTGCACTCTCTGCATCCGTCCCGCTCTGCAACGCAGGCGACGATGTCGGCGCAGCGGCGGCGGACTGGTGCGCTTCCAATCCATCAAAGAACCGAACGAGAAACGTGTACTCGGAACACACATTGTCCAGCATGACGAGCGAGGCGCTGCGGAAGAGATTCTCGGGACACGCGCGGTACTGTGCATCGTCTGCCATGTACCCAAGCACGGTGGAGGGTCCGTCGAGCTTTGCATACTGCAAGCGGTGCGGGTGGAACAACCAAGGATCTGCGTACTGCGACGACATGGCTTCCGCATCGGTGGGCTGAGCAGAAGCGGCAGGGAGCGGGTTGGATTTGGTGTCGGTGATGAGGGTGAGCGTTGACGGTTCGGTCCACCGTTTGCGCGCGCCGCTCAGACTGCGGATATACCTGCGAAAGGCAGTCTCGAAATACAGCCGGGCGGCGGCGACATAGCTGCGCTGGACATCTATGGCAACCCGCGGTGCCTGCCTTGCCAAAAAGCCATACAAGGGCCGATGATGCCTAAGCAGCACGCTCGTCTGAAGCACCTGCACATTGGTCGTGACTGACGCCTTGATCGCCGCATGGGGTGCGGTGAGATACGGCCGTAACTTGGCAGTGACAATGTGCCGACAAGCCTGAGCGACGGCTTGCACCTGTTGCACCGCCTGTGACTGGGCGAGTTCCGCCGACTCGGTTGCACTCGTAGCGTCCAGCACTTTTTCCAGCTGCACCACGGCCTTGAGCCACAACTCGGGTCTTGCCTCTGGCTCCGAGTCGAGGAAGAGATCGACTATGCGCGGACTCAACGCAATGCCGGACAGAAACGAGGCCAGCTGCACCTCGACGTCTCTTGTCGCATCCAAGCGTGAATCAATCTGCTGTGACGTTGTCTGCAACGCCGAAATGTGGGTCGAGAGCGCCGACAGATCGGACTGAAAGGTGGAGAGGAACTGCTCGAGCGAGGTGAGCAGCTGCTGTGAGGACGCTGCCTGTTGGTGCAGGGCGAGAAAGGTGGGGACGAGGGAGGAGTACAGTTGATCCTGCTTGTCTTGTGCCGCACGTTGCTCATTGAGCGCCTGAGTATAGAGGGTCTGAATGTCGGTAGAGCGTGTGAGGTTGGCGAAATGCTCTGCCTTGGCGGCCAAGGACTCTGCCTGTGCATCGTCGACCGACATGATGCGCTGTCCGGCAGCTGTATGATGGCACTGAACGAAGGATCAAAGCATGCGAAGCAGGGGCAAACGGCTGTTAGAGCTCGATTCTGCGCTTGGTCTGTGCTTCTCTTCCAGACACCATACTCTACCATGGCAGCAGCAGCAGCCGTTACTACCGACGTCCTCATCGTCGGCGCAGGCTGGTCGGGTCTCTCTGCCGCTGTGAGACTGGCACAGGCCGGTCGCAAGGTCGTGCTGCTCGAGGGACGGGAGCGGGTCGGGGGACGAGCCTTTACCCACACCTGGAATGACAACACTACCCTCCACGACACGGCACGCACGGCGGATCCCAGCGGCGGGAACGAGTACTGGTGCGACTTTGGCTGTTCCTGGATGCACGGCTACAACGAAGGTAGTCCTCTCAAGCAACTGGCCGAACGATACCGTGTACCCGTCACTGTACCTGCGCCGCGAGACACCATCGTCGTCGGTGCTCATGGTCCCCTTTCCCACCAACTGTCGAGCAAGTTGACCGGCAATCTCGCCAAAGCACAGGCCGAAGCAAAGAACCGGGCTGCCAATGTCGCCGAACCGCCAGACAGCAAAGTGTCGCTGGCCGACTTTCTCTACAGCCCCACCTCGGCACTTTTCACCAGTCTCGAGTCGGAGGAGGACAAGGAGTACGCACGCGAAACGGCACGCATGCTGCACATCCCTCTCGGCATCGAGCTGGAGAAAGCTGCGCTCAGGTGGACTGGATTTGAGCATTCCTACGCCGGGACCGACGCAGCTCCCCAAGGCGGATTCCGATCGCTGATCGACAAGATGGTGGAGGAGACGACCAAGCTGGGCAGCCAGGTCAAGGTAGGGCAGCACGTCGAGCGCATCACGGATCAAGAGAGCCACGTCAAAGTGACAGTCAAGGGTGGAACTGAGTACACGGCACGCACAGCGCTGGTCACTATCCCGCTCGCCGTGCTCAAGCGCAGTACGAATCTGTTCGACCCCGCCCTGCCCGAGCGCAGAGTAGACACCATCCAGCGTACCTCGGTTGGCAACCTGAACAAAGTGCTGCTGCACTACGATTCCGTCTGGTGGAACAAGGACGTTGGCACGTTCATCGTCCTGCCTACCAAGGACGCAGGCGGCGATGAGCTGAGCAAATTATTTGCCGGTAACACACTCATTGTATCCTCCCTCTACGCACCGAATGCGGGCAGCAACTCGCTGCTCGTCATGATGGGAGGACAGGCTGCACTCGAGCTTGAGAAGCACGAGAGGGTGAAAGTGGGACAGGCTTTGCACGCTTATCTCGCCGCTCGTCTCAAGGCTGCTGCAGGAGCATCGGCGCCCAAGCATGTCTTTTACTCGCGCTGGGGCAGACAGGCTTTGACAGGGGGTGCTACCACATCGCCCGTGTCGGTGAGCGAATGCAACTCGCCGCTCGACTTTACCGTGCTCGGACGACCACTGTGGTCTGGCCGACTTGGATTTGCGGGTGAACACACGGATCTAGACCACCGCGGCTCAGCTGCCGGCGCCTACATTACCGGCCAACGCGAAGCAGATCGTCTGCTCGTCTACCTCGACAAGCACGTCGGACCCATAGACACGCCCACCAAGCTCTAATTCTCATTCTATACAATTGCCAGGCGACTAGCGTGCACCGGCGGGACTGCGTGCAATGAGCCATTTGAGTGTGACGTCGATGTTGACCTGGTTCTTGGAGCTGATGCTGTAACAGCTTACCTCTCGATTGGCGATGGTGTCGAGTTTCAGGACGCGGATCACGTCGTCGACGCGGGCTGCCTGTTTGAGGTCGTTCTTGGTGGCCAGTACCAGCAGGGGTACACCTGATAGATGCGGCCGTTGAATGAGCGCATGCAGCTCGTCGGCAGCTACTTCCCACGCATTGGCCGATATTGTGGTACCGTCTGCACCTGCCACTGCCGCACCACCACCACCACCACCACCACCACTTTGCGGTAAGGCAATGGAGGAATCAACGACAAAGACAATCGCACTGACTCCACGGCAGTATCGCTCCCACATGCTGCGGAAGCGTGGCTGTCCACCGATATCCCACACCTTGATCGTCGTATTGCCGGACCGCACCTTGCGCATGTTGAAGCCCACCGTAGGGACCATTTCGTCAGCAAATTGGCCGGACGAGAGCAAGTTGACCAAGCTCGTCTTGCCAGCAGCCTGCAGCCCCACAACGCATATTTCCAGATGCTTGGAGAACAGAAGCGACCGCAGATAGACAAACAGCGAGGAAAACAGCGAGGTGATCCCGCCACCACTCGACATGGTTGCGATGCAGAGTGCCTGCAGATGGGAGCCGCCGCCGCCAAATCGTGCAATCGTGGCCCGTGGATGGTGAATTTTGGAGATCTAACATGTGGAGGAGCAAAGAACGATCACCACCAACGCGGCCCCCCTCACCTCGTCCTTCTCTCTCCCTAGCTATACCCCCTCCGCGACAAGATGGATTTCCAGGCCATGATGCAGCAGGCGCGTATGGGCGGAGGTGGCGCAGGGGCAGGAGGCCCCCCCGGCGATTCACCACAGAACGACAATGCCGAAATGGTGTACATCTCGTCGTTGGCGTTGATCAAGATGCTCAAGCATGGACGCGCAGGCGTGCCGATGGAAGTCATGGGCCTCATGTTGGGATCCTTTATCGACGACTATACCGTGTCGGTGGTGGACGTGTTTGCCATGCCTCAGTCTGGTACAGGTGTCTCGGTAGAAGCGGTGGATCCAGTTTTCCAGACAAAGATGCTCGATATGCTCCGCCAGACCGGTCGACCTGAAATGGTCGTCGGCTGGTACCACAGTCACCCGGGCTTTGGATGCTGGTTGAGTAACGTCGACATTAACACGCAGCAGTCGTTTGAACAGTTGAACCCACGGGCGGTGGCCGTGGTGGTTGACCCGATCCAGTCGGTCAAGGGCAAAGTGGTGATTGACGCCTTCCGTCTGATCAACCCAAGCACCGTCATGCTGGGCCAAGAACCACGACAGACGACGTCCAACATTGGCCACCTGACCAAACCCTCGATCCAGTCGCTCATCCACGGCCTCAACCGCCACTACTACTCGATCGCCATCGGATACCGCAAGACAGAGCTGGAACAGTCCATGCTCAACAACCTGCACAAACGCAACTGGACCGAATCCCTCCGTCTACGCGACTTTGACCAGCACAAGAGCAACAACCGCACCGCCATCGAACGCATGCTCACCCTCTCCGAGGCCTACACAAAGTCAGTCCAGGAGGAAAGCACCCTCTCTGCCGACCAGCTCAAGACGCGCCACGTCGGCAAGCAGGATCCCAAACGCCACCTCGAAGACGCGGTCGAACAGGCCATGGGCGATCAAATCGTCCAGTCCCTCGGCACAATGCTCCTCGCAGAGCTATAGCCAGAATAGAGGTGTGAAATACGGATTGCGTGCTTCTTCCACCCGTTTTTGTGATATTTGTTTTTTTGCCTGTAAGAGATTGAGCTGTCAAACCCGGGAGTGTGCCGCTGCTCTGTTCCACCCCATCCATGGCTGTTGATAGTGAGAGCAGTGGTGGCCAGACGACGACGACGACGACGACGACGAGCTTCAGCTCGACTCGTGCGTCTTCGCCCAGTGATGGCGTGCGCTTGACGCCACGCACCCGCTCACAGGGACCCGAAAGCGTCCTCATCGTAGGCGGAGGAGCTACCGGCATCGTCTCTTTGCGCAATCTCGTCGAGGAACGCGGCCAGGACGAGGAGGGGAGCTACCCGCTCTTTGCGCCGCTGCTCGTCGAGCGGAGGGAGGCCTTGGGCGGGGTCTGGTACTGGTCTGATGAAACCTATGCTCTCGAACAACGCCTTGGTCCTGCCCGTGTTCAGGGTCAGTCACCGATCGTCGACCAGGACGGCAAACCACACTGGCCATCCCCCGCCTACCTCAACCTGCGCGGAAACGTACTCCCTGAATTCCTCGAGTTCTCCGGCTCGCCCTTTAAGCGCCCGCAAGACGGCGAGACGTTCCCCTCGCTGCAGGAGACGTGCGAATATCTGCAGGAGTTTGCACGTCCCTACAGCGACTATGTGCAGTGCAGGGTGGAAGTGGTGCGTATCGACGAGCTGCGTGGCGAGGGTCAAGGCTGGCAGGCGACGTTGCGATTCTGGGACCGACCAGAGGCAGAGCAGGTCGAGGTGCGGCGGTTTGACAGGGTGATTGTCGCGGCGGGGTGGTACGATACTCCCTTCTACCCTGACGTACCCGGCACGCAGCAAGCACGGCAAGCTGGACACATTCATCACTGCAAACACTACCGCGACTCGTTCGCCTATGCTCCCACGGTGCCGTCCAAAGCGCCCCGAGCACCGCGCGTCGTCGTCGTGGGGAACAACAACAGCGCCAACGAAGTAGCCACCCACCTCGCCCTCTTTGCAACCTGGCAGCATCCCGTCTACAAGAGCTGCAAATCGGCCCAGATTGCCAAATGCCCCTCGCTCCCAGACGAGCGTGTGCGTGACGTCGGTCTCATTACGCGCTACACGCTCAAACCAACCCCCCCAAACGACCCCACCGCCATACTGCCGACCAAACTTGACGTAAGTCTCGCCGACGGATCAATCATCCAGGACGTGGACTATGTCATTCTTGGCACGGGATACGGGCAGAAGTATCCCTTTGTCCACGTCCTCCCGCGCGATCCCGACAGCGGCGAGTTGCTACCGCCCAACAAGGGGGAGCCAAAGACGGTGCCGTTGACGCCAGACGAGTTGAAAGGAACGCGTGTGCCCGGAATGTACAATCACGCCCTCTGGTCTCCCTCCCCCTCGTTATCGCTCGCCTTTGTGGGGTTGGTGGTCAGTTTTTGGCCCTTCAACATGGCTGATCTCATGTCGGCCTGGATCGTCGCCGTTTGGTCGGGCAGAATCGCAACCGTGCCCGTAGCCATCCGCGATCGGCTGGCATTCGAACGCCAACGACTCGACTACCTCTACCACCGCAAACTCTCCTCCACCACTGCGGCGACCATTGACAGGGAAGACACCACCACGTTTGCCAGTAACTATCATCTTATCGGTGGCAGTCTTGTCGATGGACCTCCGAACGAACTCGAATTTGCACAGTCTCTCCTCGCCCAGCTCCGCCAACACCATCCCGACCGCGCACGCACCTTCCACGCACACCACAGCTGGGACGCAGCTCGAGAAGAAAAGCAAAACCACATGTACGAAATCAAACGCCAATGGCTCCACACCCATGCAGACCGTATCCGCACAGACCCCTTCGACTTACTAGGAACCAGCGCTTACTCGCGCAAGTACAGACACCTCGCCGTACAACCCGCCACGCCCACAACCACGGCCATGCGCGATTCGAAAGTCCTCCTCGTACATCCCGACCTGCTCGACCAACGATCTTGACCTCACTCTCCCATCTCTCTCACTCACGCTAATAGAAACACAAAAGTCACGTGTGGATAACCCGTACCTGTTGCAATGATTGGGGTGGTGTGTGCTATTGGTTTGCCGCGCTGGGTCGACGGGTGGGACGGGGATTTGGCGGTAGACTTGCTGGCAAAGCCCGGTGGCGGATACTTTCTCGGCCGTTGCTGGGGCTGCTGTGTGCTGGACGCGACGCGGGTTTGGTCTGCGGTCGTGCTTGCTGTTTCTCCGTTGTAGCGGAATGTGCGCCATTGGTAGCCACACGGTCAGTCCGTGGCGGCGGACTGGGAGTGGCGCTGACCGTGATGGATGTCGAGTTGGAAGCACATGCCACTTGGAGTGCTCGATCAGCAGCAGAAGCTCGCGACTCTGCTTTCGTCAGAGCCTGGTCGAGCGAGGCGATCAGACGGTGGCAGTCGGCAATCTCACTGCGTGCCGACGCCAGCTCGTCGCTGCTGACACTGCGCTGATCAATCTTCTCTTCAAGCGCGACGCCCAGCTCCTCGTTCTCTTTTGTCAATTGATCGACTCTCTGCAGCAGACGTACTCCTAGGATCGGATGTGTTTTGTCGTCCGCCTCGTCAGCTACATCGTGCTGGCCGTGGTGTGCGAGCCAGGCTCTTTTGGGCTCAAAGCCCACGGCTTCCGTCCTGAGACGTAGCATATCGTCCCTCTGCTCGTATGCATGAATGACTGCCTTGAGCGAGTCAATGTATTTGCGCACATCGTCGCCAAGCTCGCTAGGAGCTGGAGACGGACTGCGAAGCGGTATGTCTGGCAAAGGCGGGTAGCGCAGGGAGATGCTCGATCGTCGTTCTACGCTTGACTGTCGGTCATCTGGCGTGGATGATGAGCTGAACGGAGCAGGATATGAAGACGGGACGGGATGTCTTGCGTGAGATGGCTCAGCGCCTCCTGGCAGAGCGGCGTTCCAGTGTTGAGGAGCGGGATTTGGCTGATAGCCGTACTGGTCTTGAGTCAGGATGTCGTGCGATCCTGTTTCTCTGGCAGCATCGAGGTGCACTGCAGACATGTGCTGACTCAAGCTGTTGATGCCATAGTTGTGCTGATTGGGTACTGGCCGGGCACCGTACAATGCTGGATATGAAGCCTGTTGCGGGTAAGCTGGTGCATAGTACTGATACTGCTGCGGGTAGGCATGCTGTTGAGCATATGGATCGGGATACTGGAATGTCTGCGAGTATGGGGCATGCTGCTGCCGACGTGAAGGGCCTGACATGGCTGGAGGGATAGCTCGGCACCTCACCGACGTATGAGCGCTAAAAGCATATTTTTTTCTCACTGGACTCTATCGGATCCCTTTCCGGCGGCGGCGGCAGGTGGTCGTGGTGGTTTGTCGTCGTTGACAAGGTTTTCCCTGGGCATTCTGGCAAAAATGACCGACGCGGCTAATTTGTCCACCTTTGACTACCTTCCCGTCTGTCACTTTTGTTCCCACGCTTGGCCCCCCACCTCCTCTCTTGTTTTGCGCACCATGATTCGGAGGCCTCCGACGCAGCTCTCGGTGCAAGAGTCCGACGTCGAGACACTCAAGGCTTACCGTCTGGCCAAAATGCACCAGCACAATCCCAACCTCACCACATCGTCCTTTGCCTCGATGCGCCAAGACGATTCCCACGATCCATATTCAACCCATCATCTGCACCCACATCATCACACCGCGCAGTCTGGCGCAGAAGAAGACCCAGGCACGCAACCTGGACTCTCACAGCAAGAGAACCAGAATCCGAATCAGAGCAACAATGTATAATTGTTCAACTGTGGTCCTGGAAGATATCGCCAAGTTCTAGCCATGGCAGCGCAAGGGTCCAAAGCAACAAAGTCAGTTCTCTACGCAAAGCCATGTGAGCTCAGACACACCTACCCTGGATATAGCGAGATCGGATCTTGTCGTCCAGTAGCTGCCAGAGGTAGCCCGGGTTAGCATATGATGGTGCACTTCCTGTCGCACTCGCACGTACCCTGTCTTCTGCTCTTCTGTCAATCTGTGTATCCACTAGCATCGCATCGTCGTCCGCATCGTCTATTTTGTGCATGTGCGTTGGTGTAGTGTGCTTGTTTGAGTCTGCGGGAGCATGCGCCGAGTCATCCCCGTTCATCGTCTGACTGTTGGGCTCGCGGCTGCTGTCGTCGATACCCTCATCGTCCACCTGAATTGGCTGTAGCGAGCCGCTTGACATCTTGATGCAACGCTCGAATGACGTGACAGTCGGTGCAAAGGAGCAAATCAATCGTTCTTGCCACCACGTCGCCGTCCTCGACGTAAAAGGGGAACGTTGGACACAGAGCTTCAGTGCTCCGTGCTCCATGCGCTCCACGCTCCACACGCTCCACTTTTTCCTAAGGACGGCTCTAACACTTCAAGTGGCATACATCGCGACATCGTAGTTTGCATACATTGTGCACATCGATGAGGGTATCAGGACGATCTAGCTTTGCTGTCCGTGCTTGCGTTCGTTTGGATATAAGCAGGAAGCTCAAGAGAGCCTAATGTGGTCTCGCGGTTGATGCATTTTCGTAAGCAAGTCACGATGTTGTGCGCTGAGCGGAAAAAAGGTGACGTCGCTATGTGACCGGGGAAGGACAGCTTTGGCCCAGCAAGCATCGGCCTGAACAGTCGGATCTACGCTTACACGTTTCGGATGTATCTGGCGGTTGAGTATAGTCTCGTTCGAGCTCTTTGCGTCGAATTGCGTGGATCGAGATGAAGCGAGGAGCTCTCGTTTCGAACGGCACTGTCCGCACCTGTGTTCCAATCGGCTCCAGCAAACGGTCCAGTCCAAGCGCGTAGAAGTATCTTTGCTCAACATATGCTGCGATCTGATCTTGAATGGAGACTTCACTGGTGCAGTGTGAGCCGAGAGCGTGTTCTATTGGGCAACATCGCTGGTAGAGTAAAGCGATGTCACTGGCCAGCTCTGGCAGACTGTCTTGATCTTCGCTGTCACCGCTGAGTCCGGATTTGATTTGTTTGCCGCGTAGTGCGGCTGCGCCACTCGCTTGGCGTTTCAGCGGAACGGTGCGACTGGACTGCTGCGAGCGAGTAAAGAGACCCATGCTGTTTTGGGTGGTGGGAGGCGTGACTGTGACTGTGACTGGACCCTGCAGTCAAATTAACACGAACTCCGAGATAAAATCCACCACCGCTCTCGTGGCTCAGAACAACACCATCATGTCGCGTCAAGATACCCAGCATCAGCAGCCAGTCGGCGGGTCAGTGCTTCTACCACCTTCCAGCAGACCCGTCACGCGACGTGTCGTCTCTGCTCGCGATACCAGCTCGAGACTGTCTCGCTCCGTGTCGCCAGATGCACGCACCACGCAGTCGACACTCTGGAATGCTGTGCGTAGTCGAGTCCGTGTCTCGGCTGCTTTGAGGGAAGAGGGACAGCAGAACCGTCGCTCACGCATGTTTCAGGACGAACGTCGCTTTGACGATGAGGGTCTTACCTCTGATACCCTGCGCGGCGACATCACTCATCTGCTTGCACCGGGCCAGTATGCCGAGCAATGGCAATCGCTGGCACACCTGCTCGACGAAAACACAAACGGCACTAAGCGTATACCCAAAAGAAGAAGCAAGCGCTCCTCAATGCTGCTACCTTCATCAGCTTCCACCTCCACCTTCGCACATACCCAGCCAAAACCTATACGCGCTGGAGTGTCGGCTGACGAGCCCACATTCAATCCAGATGATTCGCTGCTTTCCGCAAGTTTTCCTGGTCCATCCAGCCTCAGAGGCCCATCTAGCATCAAATTAAGATCCCGACTCTCTCAGGACCGACAAAGCTCGACCAACATTCTTGCAGATCTTCCGTGGAACTCTGGTGCAGAACAGAAACCCGACATTGTCGTTGATGATACCCGTTTGTCTATCAGCGAAGAGCCCGTCAGCTTACTTGCCGACGGCGCTGAACAGACGCCCCTCGGCGAAGATCCACTGCAGTATACTACTGCAGAGCATCTGCTTGACTCGGAGTCTGATACAGATTCAAGTGATTCCGATGACGATTTGTTTGTTCACGAACACAACTTTGGTGAGAGCTCGATCCCCACAAGGCCCACCATAACGTCTCACAGAGCTCCGGCAACTTCGTCCAGGTTTCGTTTCTTTTCTGCAAGCACGAGTTCGAAGCTGAAAGGCTACGCGCACCTTACCACCCTCCGTCGCAATATCGTCAAGTGCGCGCTGGCCTATTTCATCGCTTCTCTCTTTACCTACTCTCCATGGCTCAGCCGCTGGCTCTCGTCTCTGCTCCCGCAACACGATCCGGACGACGAAGTCCCCTTTTCCAATCTGCACATGATAGCGACTGTGGCCGTCTACTTCCATCCGGCCAAGACGCTCGGGGCTATGATCGAAGCCGACTTCTTCGCCCTAGGTGCCTTTCTGTATGCCGTAGCACTCGGGTTTTGCTCCATGGCGGTTGCCGTGTTCTTGCACGAGTCGAATCGCCTGATCATCTCCGACATTATCAGCGTGCTTGTCTTTCTCGGATTCGGTATGGCACTGGTGGGCTATGCAAAGATCAAAGTGGCTAAGCCACAATTCAATACAGCCTGCTCTCTTGTCTCGATCATCGCCTTCACCGTGATTGTGAAAGAGGGATCGCTCCACCTCGGTCGCTTCTCCACCGACAAGACATTTCAGGTCACGCTGGTCGTACTGGCTGGATCGCTGATCAGCAATCTTGTCTGTTTCTACATCTGGCCGCAAAGTGCCACCTCGAATCTGCAAAGCGATATCGTGCGCAACCTACGCGGATTCTCTACCTTGCTTCGTGTCCTAACCAAGACCTTTCTTCTCGAAGATCCCTCCAATTTTCATTTCAAGAGCGACCACATTCGGCGCGCCATCGATGACCATCACGACAGTTTCACGTCGCTCAAGAAGAATCTGGCCGAAGCCAAACTCGAGTCGCTCTTTGACTTGCGCATGAGAGGCATGAGTGGGAAATATGTCGAGGCAACCGACTCGCTCAATCGTCTCGCACAACATCTTGCCGGTTTGCGAAGCAGTTGTGGTTTACAACATCAGATCATGATGACTCGCAAGGAAGCACAGCGCGACACGCTGGAAGGACAGACCACCCCGGTCCTCAGTGTGCCAGACAATTCGGCGTTTGAAGATTTCATCGCCAGTGTCGGGCCGCACATGCGTAGTCTTGTGTTTTCCTGCTGTCGTACGCTGAAAGGTCTGCGATCCACATTTATCGCACAAGACGCTGCGAGTGCTGATGCATTGCCCACTGCTGAACACGGGCCCATGGACAGTCTGCCCGGTGAGACGATGGGGTACGGATCTACAAAGCGAGCTTATAACCCTGGTCTGAGCTTTGATGGGCTGGAGACGGAAATCACCTCAGCTCTGCGTCGGTTCGAGCACGAACAAACCGCTGCAATCAAACGCATCTACACCATGGAACCCAAGAAGATGGCAGAAACATCAGCTGACCCGAGAATGCAGCCAGCCCTTGGTCTTCACAATTACAACCCCTTGGCACAAAAGACGCATCCAGACGAAGAGATTTTCCTCATCTTTTTCTTCGTCTTCAACCTGGAAGAGTTTGCCAAAGAACTGGAAGTGTTGATCGAAGCGCTCGAGGCGATCCGTCAGGCCGAGGAACGCATTGCTCTGGCTCGGCAGATGTCGTGGCGTATGCGAGTGCGTTTGTTCTTCCGCACGTTTGGCAGTATGGGCAAAGAGTATCGCGACCTTCTCAACAGTCGACGCTCTCGCCAAGCTCCGTCCAAGAAAATGACTACGCCCCTTGATTTCCCATCGACGCGACGACACATGGTCGACACGCATCAGACACCAGCGGCACTGACGTGGAAGGAGAAGCTCAGTCAGCTCGTCTGGAGCATTGGTGAGTTCTTCCGACAGCCAGACACCAAATTTGCCATCAAGGCGGGCGTGGGCAGCGCCATTCTGGCGAGTCCGGCCTTCTTTCTTTCGACCCGAGAGATTTTCACCAAGTATCAGGGCCAGTGGGCGCTAGTCAGCTTTATGGTGGTGCTGAGTCCAACAGTGGGACAGTCGAACCATATGAGTCTGCATCGCATCCTTGGTACCGTGCTCGGCGCTCTCGCCGCTGTCTCGGTGTACACGCTCTTTCCGGACAACAACGTGGTGATGCCCATCTTTGGCGTGCTGTTCTCGATCCCGTGCTTCCAGTACATTGTCGGCAAGCCTCAGCTTGCCTCGAGCGGCCGGTTCGTCCTGCTGACCTACAACCTCACGGCGCTGTACAGCTACAACCTGCGCAAGACGGGGATAGAGGTAGAGCAGATTGCGTACCAGCGCACTGTCTCGGTCGTTGTTGGCGTGTTGTGGGCAACAGTGCTCAATCAGCTCGTCTGGCCGTTTGAGGCGCGACGGCAGCTGGCTCTGGGTGTCTCGGACGTGCTGTTCAAGCTGGCCTGGCTGTATCAACGACTAGTGCTGTCCTACTCGGAAAATCCGACGAGTTTCACGGCAGCACCTGGCGAGCGCGATGACTGGGAAGACGATGAAGAGACGGCACTCTTGGGCGCGGCTGCCTCCCGGCAGCGCGATGAGTTCCAAGCGATCGAGCTGCATCTGCAGGTCTCACTAATCAAATTAGAGGGACTACTGGCACAGACCAAGCACGAGCCTCGCCTCAAGGGTCCCTTTCCCGTAGCCACGTACAAGTCCATGCTGGGATGCTGTCAGAACATTCTGGACAAACTGCACAGCATGCGATGTGTGACTGGGCGACAGGACTGGTCCCGCCATGTTCGGCGCGACTTTGTCATTCCAGTCAATGCCGAACGGCGCGAAATGGTGGGCAACATTCTGCTCTTTTTTTACACGCTCGGCTCGGCGTTCCACCTCAAGTCGCCCGTACCGCCGTACTTTCCGCCAGCGGACCAGTGTCGAGCACGGCTGCTGGACAAGATCCGAGATCTGCCCGTGGTAAAACGGCGGGCGGTGCGTGGTTCAAGTGCCTACCTGCTATTCTACTCGTACGCGCTTGCTATGAAGGATGTTATTGACCAATTGGAGCAGCTAGGCCGTCTCACGCAGCAAAACTTTGGCACCTGGGGTGGCAGCGTGGCTGAGTTCGAAGCCAGCTTCGCCACGGGGACGACCGCCTCTACTTTCTCAAACCAGCGGTCGAGCACACTTGTTGCTTCTGGTGAATAATACCTCAGCGATATTGCTCATTTCCGAAATGAATTTTCTTTTCTCTTTGTGCGTTCCCCGCGTTTGGCGCCCGCTGCTGCCTCCTTTGCTTCACTTTGATGCTGTAGAGTGGGACTGGATTTGGCGAGTGCTCGACGATGCCACCTGCCAAGTGCGACGTGATTATCAAGGAACAGCGTCGACCGTTTGCAGAGCGAAAGGCGTGCAGTGGCTGTCGAAAGATCAAGTCTCGCTGCATCTTTCCCGACGCTGCCACCTCGTGCACTCGCTGTACTCGACTTGGGATTCAGTGCACCGTCTTGAGCCATCACCGCGGTGTCAAGCTCGAGCAGGGCGACAGTAGCAGCAGATCCATGTCGAACTTTAACGACAGCAGTGGTCGCAGCAGCAGTATCCAGGACCAGACGGTGGATGGTGGCAGTGATGACGACGACAGCCATGGCTCGGCATCCATCTCGACCAACCCCTTTTCGGTGCAGTCTCTGCTGGATACGACGAGCAACAACCAGGAGAGTGCAAGCAAGGCGCTTCTCTCGTCCACCTTCCACTCGCATCTGCAGGAACAGCCGGCGTTCAAGGTGTCGAGCTCGACTGCCAAACGACCGCTGATCGAGTCGGTCCTCGTCGCCGGGCTGTTTGACGAGGACGAGGTGGCTGACCTGGTCCGCTTCTACTACGACAGACTCAACCCCATCATTGCTCTGCTGGACTCGCACATCTACACGCTCAAGGCGCTGCGCACCAATCCAGACTACCGCATCCTCCTCGCAGCCATCTGCACTGTGGCCGCCAAGTTTATCAAGGTCAGTCGCTACCTGGACAGTCTCGAGTTTCTCAAGCCTGCTCTTGCGCGGATCGCCTCGGACGATGTGCCGCCACAGCTCGAGATTGTGCAGTCCCTCTCGATTCTCGCCATGTGGAAGCATCCCAAGGACGGGAGTAGTTGGCGCAAAGTGCGACTTGCCATTACCCACGCCTTTGAGCTGGGCCTGCACGAGCTCTTTGCGCCGCAACGACGGTCCAAAGGCGGGCCCTCTCGATCCTTTATCCAGCTTCAGCGCACATTTATGCAGCTCTCGTGCTTTGAAGATGGCTACCGCGATCAACGACATTTGCCACCGGCCATTGATCCCACCCTCTTGCCAGATCCGCGCGAATGGATCGATTCCTTGGGCGACATGGTGCAGGACATTGACGTTCGTCTTGCCGCTTCGCGCGAAAACGCCAATATGAAACGAGACTTGATCGACCAACTCAAGCTGTCCAACCTCAAGAGTCCCAACCCGGTCCAGCTGAGTCGGGCCACATGCCT
Organism: Farysia itapuensis; assembly: GCA_023212645.1. NCBI lineage: Eukaryota > Fungi > Basidiomycota > Ustilaginomycetes > Ustilaginales > Ustilaginaceae > Farysia > Farysia itapuensis. The sequence goes on along the minus strand of JALBYC010000003.1, from coordinate 891,320 downwards.
GCGCAACGCACGGCTGATCAAAATGACCATCACCGCCCAAATCTGCTCCTACCAGACATGGAAGAACCCGCCCGCGAGCGAAATCGCCTGCCAGCACTCTGGTCGACCGTGCCTCCTGTTTCACAACACAAATACCCTGTTCAACTACTACCGTGCGCTGTACTCGATCTACGGCTCTCCCTTCCTCTCTGGCGCCGCCTTCTCCGACGATCGACAGGCAGCCTTTCAGCGGTGTTCCGAGTTGTCAGTGGAGCTGTTTGAACTGCTTAATGGGCCGTATGGTCAGTCTGGCTACTATCGGTATGTGCATGACATTGTCATTCTCAATCTGGCCGTGGCGGCGGTGTGGATCTGCGACAATTGGAGAGCAATGCCACAGCAACTGGCGATACAGGCGTGCAGTGCAATAAGACAGGCCGCCGACGCTACCTCGCCCACGCTGGAAAACTATCTGGAGCAGGGATCCTACCTGTCGCGCTTCCTGCGCTTCTGCTGCAAGAAACTGCCTTCCACCATCTCGATCAACGAGAACTCGCCGATGAATGCCGAAGATCTGGTGATATCCGAGGATACAAAGTGGGCGATGGGGTTGCATCCCTTTTCGCAGCCCTCGCCGTCGTTTGCATCGACAGCGTCGGGGTCAATGATGCCGTCTTCTTCATCGTTTCCGTTGCATGGTATGCCGATGCATGATCATTATCCGCTCTATGCGCACAAGACCAACGGCAATACCAAGCTTTCCGTCTCGGGCTCGCCCTCCATCCTCTCCCCACACACCCAGCAACAACAACAACAGCAGCAGCAGCAGCAGCAACAACACAACTTTCCCATGCAGATCGGTGACGGCTCCCTACACTTTGACTCTAGTCCCTCCAACGTGGACGGCACAGCTGGCGGCGGCGGGAACCACCATGCCTCTGGCTCGTCCGTGTACAGGCCAGCCAATTCCACTGTCCAGTTCCTCTCGGACAGTCTCGTGCCCCCCGCCTACCCCATCAACTGGGACACTGTCGACGACAACTCCATCATCACTTTCCTCCAGTCCATCTCCAATACCTCGTGATTCCCTTTCGCACTGTACTTGTAAAATTTGCGCTGTTGTTGCCTACGTCTGTGCGCGCGCGTGTGTGTGGTGCCCCATTTTTTGGAATATGCGTGCTTTCAAGACACCCACCAACCATGGCTGCTGTTGCCGAGCATGCGGACAGACAGCATCGTCGGCGTCGACAGCAGCAGAGGCAGACACAGCGACGATGGATTCAGCTGATGGATGCCTGGACTCGCGCTCCAGACGCAGACCGTGTCGAGCTGCTGGAACAGATCACACACCATTCTCAGGTGATTGTCAAGACAGTCCGCCAGCGCGACTGGCTCATTGTCGCTTTTCAGATGGCCATTGCCGCCGTTCTGTTTCCTGGCGACGGCGGCGGCGGCGGCGGCAGCAGCGCGAGGGAGCCATCGAGTGATGCGCGGCAGCTTGGGCAGCAGTTGCTCCAGCTGGCCATTCACTCGCTCTGTCGACCGTACCTTTCCCAACTCAGCGATGAACAGCACGCGCGCAGCGTCGCCGAGGCACTCGCATCCTTTGAGCAGCTCCTCGCTCGGCTCTCCGTATACGAGACGTTGGCAGGACTTGCCGAGATGCTGGCTTTGCCGCCGTTGCCGCTCGAGTTTGTACTGTCGCAGGGAGCAGCTTCACTACTGACGACCTTGGCCGTGCTGCCCCAATCGACCGACTTGCTACCACCCCTGCTGCGACGTCACCCCGCGCTCGTCGTGGACTCGGCTCCTGCGCGGCTCGCAATCGTCGCTCAGCTCATTCGCAGTGCACGCACCGAGTTGGACAAATTGGCGGCATCGGGTCTGCTCATCGCATGGCACCACGGGTCAGAAGCGAGCGTATGGGCGCAGTCCCGCGTCGAACCTCGGCTCGATATCGGACCATTAAGCCGCTTCTACATCGAACAGGTCGTGTCGTTGTGCGAGAGTGGGTGTGAGGTGGAAGCTCGCTCGCTCTGCGCTGTTCTACGCTCGGAGCTAAACGGCGACGACGGTCAATCAGCAGCTCAACGCATCGAATCAGCGCTCACAACGTCAACGCAGCCTGCAGAGCAGACCAGATCAGGCATCGTCGACGTAGCCAGGATCGCTTCCCTGGCGCGGTCGGCACCGCAGCTCAGTGCAAGCAGCGAGGAGCGTTCACGCGCTGCTGCAAACACTCTTGCGCACATGACACCGTCAATGCAGGCGGCGGACTTGGTCCAGATGGTCGACGTGCGTGACGGCGAGGCTGTCCGAGCACACATCCTCACCATCATCAACGGCCACACTTCGCTAGCGCCTGCCCAGCTGTCGGCGCTGTTTGTCGCCGTACTTTACGCCCGTCCGGCCGCTGGCGCCTTTCGCATCGACGCAACCTGCTCACCCGCCCTCCTGAACCTCTTCACCACGACCGCCACCACACTGCTGCCCTCGCAAGGCGCCACCACACCTACCGACTCGTCTCTGTGCGAGATGCTCCGCTCCGCACTCGACATGGACGCGGCCAGTATTGTCCCCGCGTGTCAGCTCTACTCTTTTGCCCAAGGCACGCTGGAGGATGCAGTGAAGCATCTGAACTGGCTTACTGCGATTGCACGGGTGGTGCAGGGTGTGGGTCGTCGTCGACGAGTTGCGCTCGACGTGTGTTGGCTCGCAGCGTATGCCGGCGCTCCCGTGTCACCATCAGCAGCAGCCAAGCAGGAAGAAGCCTTACTGCAGCTAATCGAAACATTCGCAGCCGCCTTTCCTGCCTCGCGCTCAGACAAGGGTGGGTTTGACGTCGCCTCGCTACGCATCAAAGCTGCATGGACGACGTTTTTCCAAGACGCCCTGGCATTGTGCTCATCAACCGTGGATGCACCATTGGCAGCGCTGACGGTACCACGAGCAGTCCACCTGCTCCTCAGCGGCGTCCTCCACACCGGCGATACCGACCTCTTCCAAACACTCGCGGCACAACCGTCAGTAACACAAGCCTTGGCACCAGACGAGCTCGAATCGCTCGTACTCACCGTCTCCACCGAGCTGTACGACAAAGCCAGTGTCGGGTCGATGCGCAACAAAGACATGAAACTGGCGGCCGACGTGCTTGACGCCCTTCCCACATCTGCACCGCCGTCATCATCATCATCGCGCCTGCACGCTCAGCGCGACTTCATTCAAGCTTCCTGCCGACTGTGCTCCTTCAAGGTGAAATCGCGCCTCCGGCCGGGGACGTTGATGGAGCCAGGCGAGATTCGGGCAACGTCGGACCGGATGGATCTCATCGGCCGTCTGCTGGCGACGCAGGAAGACGCATACCGCTCACCGGAGCTTGTTCTCGAAATCGCCACCAAGCTCAGCGCCAACACTGCCACAGGCGGTAGCGCGGCGGCGCAACGGACGTTGGTCGAAATCCGCACGCTGGCAATGCTCGCTGATTCAGCGACGAGTTCCGACGACTTCGACGAGGCGGCGGCGTTTTGTCACCGATTGGTGGACAAAGTGGGTATCCTGCGTGCGCGGGGGGGTGCAACGGCCGGGACGGCGGGGGAGGTACTACTGGCGTCGGCGGTAGAGTTGGGGTGGAAGTCGTGCTACCAGCTGTCAAAGCATCCTGGATGGGAAGATACGCCGTCACGCATCACGATGCTTGCACATGCACTCACACTCTGTCCTGCAGCACAGTTGCCGTCGCTGCTGAAACAGTGGTCCCAGCTAGACCAGCAGCTCGTGACCGAACTCGAGCAGGGGAAACAGTTTAGCTCGACGAAGAAAGCCGCAGCGGGGTGGCTCACTATTGGCAGCAGCGGCGCGGTAGGCGGAACAACGGCGGCGACGATGATTCCGGCACAAAACGCTGCTGCCACTGCAGCCAGTGTCGGCGCTGGACTTGTCGGTATGGGCGCCAACGCTGCCGCCAACCTGCTTCCGCTCAGTTTCAGCCCCCTGGCTTACTTCAACACCCACCAGCAGCCGTCTACCGCCGCCGCTACCGCCGAACAACCTGGTGGTGATGGAAGCGAGAACCGTGCGGCAAGGTTGTTCGACTTTGGCCCGTCGTCGTCCTCCTCGCAGACGCACGCTGACCCGACGGAACGGGCGGTGCGCGCTGCTCGTGCTGCACGCGACTTTCTCGGCTGGAAGAGCTCTCAACAACAACAACAACAACCACCCCAGGCGGATGCGGCGCCAAGTTCTGGATTCTCACTCAGTAAAGGCGTAGGCTGGCTCATTGGCGAAGACAAGCACTGAATCACTTAGCCCTTTCATGCTGCAGTAGTAGTGGTAGTAGAGGCGAGCCAGGCGGTGAGGTCCTGTTGATGTGCGCAGAGTTGAGCGAGTATGCCCGTGATGGTGGAGTGGAGGTGGGCAGCTTGACGGCAGGCGGCCTTGTACTCGTCGTTGGCATCGTGCAGTTGGGTTTCGAGTGTGTGCAGGTCGGAGCACAGCTGCTGGTCGTCGTCCTCGTTGCCAGACGGCAGATGGAGAAGGATGGACTTGATGTCGGCCGCCTTCTGGACCAGGTCAGCGACCAGTTCGGCGGCGCTCTCGTGCATCTCGGCGGCAGGGATGGCTTCCGTCTGCCCAAGCACGGTGAGTGGAACAGACGATCCCGGCAACACCTGATGCTCTGCCTTGCGCGACACATAGGCAATCGACGACGACATGATCTTGAGCAGCAGATCCACCTCGGAATCCAGCTGCGTCAACAGGTCCATCGCATCACACGACCCACAATCACAATGATGGCGATGAGGAGGGAGGGAGGGAGAGCACCCTAACAGTTTGCGTGCGAAGGTGCGACTAAGCGATTCGCGATTCGCACACAATGGGAGACGTTTCTGCACCTCCGTCCCCCTTTGTTGCCTTTGCCCCCAACGATGCTGGATGTATAAAAGAGCAAAGGGCGGGTGAGCACAAGAGCCTCCTCTTCTTCTCTTCCTCTCCATCGAAAAAGGGTTATGACGTCTGTGGTGGACAAGTGGACGGTGCAGTATGCGATTCCGCCGGCGTATGCTCCTGCTGCGCTTCAGATCTGCATCACTGCCTTTCCGCTAGGCATACTGTGTGGCCTTGTCCTGCCCACTGCGCTCAAATGGCTGCTCATCGGCAGCACACTCGACCAGGCGGGATGGTGGACCTTTCCCCAGCTGCACATGTATCTCGTCGCATGGGCCGTGTTCCATCTGCTCGAGTTCACCGTTACCGCATCGTACAACCCGACCCGGCTGTTTTCAGACTCGTTCCTGCTCAACAACGGCGCACAGTACCACATTGCCCATCTGGTGGCTCTCATAGAGTTTGCCGTGACAGCGGCGCTGTTTCCGGACCGCAAGACGCCCGGTTGGTCAACATTGCTGGGTCTCGCCATGCTTGTGTTTGGCCAGCTGATGCGCAGTGGAGCCATGGTGCATGCCGCCAACAACTTCAGCCACATTGTCGCCGACAAGAAGCGGACAGACCACCAGCTGGTCACGACGGGCGTCTACAGCTGGACACGTCACCCCAGCTACGTCGGCTTCTTCTACTGGGCCCTCGGCACGCAGATCCTCCTGGGCAACCTGATCGCCACACTCGGCTTTGCTCTCGCCCTCCACCACTTCTTCAGCCGACGCATCCGCATCGAAGAAAAGTACCTCGTCGACTTCTTTGGCCAAGAGTATGTGCACTACCAGCGCAGCGTTGGCACCAAACTACCCTTGATACGCTGACACACTCCTCCCACTCATCCTACAAAATCATTTTCATTTAATTTATTTTATTATTTTCTGTCATGACACAGCCTTTCCCAGCCTTCTGCACAACCATCATGAGGGCGCATGCGGTTGCCAGCGGCGTCGTATGGCTGGTGGTGGTGTGGTGTGCGTGTGTGCATGGGCAGAGCACTGGCTCAGCTTCGCTCAATGCTCCCACCTCCAGGTCAGCAGCACCGGGTACCGCAAGCACAACTCGCACAGCTGCCCAGGTCACACAGACGGTCGTTCCAGACCTCGACCTGACCGGCGCACAAGTACCCTACCTGCTTGCACAACCCTTGCCCGCACAGGACGATGAGCTCCGCTCCAACAGCGCCGTGACGCGCATGAAGGACGTTTTCTTCACCGCTTGTCCTCCCGACCAAGTCAACTACGTCGACCCTTCGCTCCGTCTCAACATCTCGGCCGTTTACACCCAGTTCGAAGCAGATCGTTCTGCCGGTGCTGTTCTGGCCGCACAGTATCCCTACTCGAGCGGCGTGCTTCGTCTAGTCGCCGTCGGCGCAACAGATACCCAGGCCAGGTCGGCCAATCCGCAGTCAGATCCGCCTTTACTCAGCACCCTCTCGGTGGAAACGCAGTTCTTGACCTTTGACGTCTTTCGCAACGACTCGTACCTCTGCGATAGCATCTATCCTTCCACCCCGGATCCAAATGGTACCCTCATCGTCCCCGCCGGCTGTCTGTACGGGCCTGGCGAAGTCTCGATCGGCGTGGGGATCCCTCTCAACGATACCTATACCCTCGGCACGCTCTGGACCCGCGTCAGAGTCAGTGACACTTCCAGTCCACCCCTCGACATTGCCTGCTTCGAGGTCTACTCGAGTCCCTACAACCCGGACAAGTGGTACTGGCGTCTGCTCCTCTGGTTCCCCATTGCCCTTACCATTGCCTTTTTCATCGTCATTGCCCTCGCTCGTACCATTGCCGCAGCTTCATCTCGTGCACAGGCCTTTCGCAACAAGGCAAGGGAGGGCAGTGCGCCCAACATGATCAAGGACACCGTCGGTCCCACCCTCATAGCCGCCCTCAGTGGCCAGAAATTGGCCCTCAGTGCCGCCCTCTTGCGCTTCTCCACCCCGGGCTGCTGCGACATTATCCTCCACACCCAGTTCGTCGCCGCCCTCTCCATGCTGGCCGTAAGGTGGCCTGAATTCGCCTACCCCTTTTTCAAACAGGCCGCATGGGCGACACTGACAGGCAACGTCACCCTCATTCGCCCATCGACGCTCGACTCCCAGTTCAACTTGCTCAGGTCCAATGCCAATCTGCCGCAGGGCGATCTGGGCGATCAGTTTGGCAATGCCACTTCCCCGCTGTATATGAACAGCCAGGTGCCCAACCGGCTGCTCAACCTCGATGGAGCTGCGGCCGGCATGGAGGCGTTTGCCCACGTAATCGGCTTGCGGCCCAAAGACCTGTTTGGGACGTGTGTCTCGATCTGGCTCCTCCTCGTCGCTGCTGTTGTCATCGTCTCTCTGATTGCCTGGGTGATTGACTCGTTCCATGACACGGTGCAGTATGCGCGCGAGCGCAGAGAGGATAATTTGACAAATCAGCAGATTGCCAACGACCATGGCGCGCCCGAGAACAAGGCCATGCTCGACGACGGAGAGGTTCGCTCATCGCTCAGCAGACGTGGTGGATACCGTTTCCTGGGCTACACACGCTCCCCGCACCGTCGACGCCTCTTCAACCCTTCCTCCACCAACAGCGTCATCCATCTCCGCATGCTGCATGGCAATCTTGCCCGCGCCGTCGCCCTCTTCCATCTGCCCATCACCATCTTTACCACCTACGAAATGTCGCATGCCGACACCTTCTCCGTCACCGCCGTCAGTCTTGCCGCGCTCTCCTTCTCCTTTTTCTCCATCCTGATCCCATCCTACCTGCTCTACTACACCAGCAGGGCTCCCACCGCCAAGCTCTACGACTCGGTCGAAACGTTGAGTAGTTTGGGGCCCCTGTACAACACCTACAGCCCTGGCTCGCAGCTTTTCGCAGCCGTCGACTTTGCACACTCCCTCATTTTGGGGATCGTCGTCGGCGCGGCTCAGGCGAGTGGCACGGCGCAGGCAATTATCGTGCTCGTGGTGGAAATCATGTTTGCGCTGGCTTGCAGCTTGTGGCTTCCCTGGGGGGAGGGTGCCATGATGGGACCTGTCAGCTTTATCGCCAATGTGTTGCGCATCATTACCGCCGTGCTCGTTGTGCTGCTCACCCCGCTGGTCGATTTCCGGAGAGAGCCGATCGGGTGGATTACCTACGTCATTCTGCTCATTCAGGCGATTCTGTATGTGTGCGCGGCCATCTTGCTTGTGGTCAAGGTGGTGGAAGGTGTAGTGCGTCTGGTGGGCGGTGCGTCGTTTGACGAACGCGCCTCGCCACGCACTTCCGGATTGGGCGGTGCCATTCGCGATATTCGTCGTCGACGCAAACAGGCAGCCACCAGCGTCATCACTGCCAACCCCAAGAGCACACTCAACCGGTCTGGTTCGACCAACACGCAGACGTTGATGCTGGCCAACGCCGCCCAAACAGGCACCAGTAGTGGACTCGCTGCCGCTACTGCTGCTGGTAGCGACACTCCCGGCACGCGTCGTATACCTCTTCATTCACGCCAGACGTCGTACGCATCCTACTTTGACCAGCAGATGTACGGCCGCAGATCGCCCGCCGACATGCTCCTTGCCGATCCGAGCAATGCCTACTCGAGCTATTTCCGCGGTGACTTGAATGACGAGGGTTACATTATGGCTGCACTGCCGTCGCACGCCTCGCGCCCTTCTTCACCGCCGTCAACGCCCGCATTTGTCCGCACAGGTGGTGGCCGCGCTACCGACTTTGCCCCCTACCAAACCAGACCAAGACCCGTAAGCAGCGGTGGCATCTCCCCCGCCGCCGCCGCCGCTGCCGCCACGGGAGAGACCTTCCCCATGGCGAGACCCCGTCCCCGACCGCTCTCGCAAAGCGCCATTGTCGAATCGTACTACGACCACCACCGTCTCTCCATGCCACCGGACGATCCCAACAGTCTCACCTCGACGGAAGCGGCAGCTCGCCACTCGTCCATCAAGCGATACTCGACCGGCGGCGGTGCACCCCTCCGCCCCACCTCCTCCATGGGTGGCATGATGGCCGTCGATGAAGAACGACAGTCCCAACCGAACAGCAAGCCGAAACGGGGCAAGAATAAGCAGACCGGTCTGGCTTTTTGGAAAAAGCGCAACGGCGCGACCCATCCCCCCGATGATGACGACGACGACGATGATGATGACGATGATGATGATGATGACGATGACGAGGAGGATGGGTCGGGTCCGTTTAGGTCGCAGGGTGGGTGGCGTGGGTTGAACAAGATGAGTGCAGCCATGGGGGTTTTGGCAGCTCGTCTTGGGGGTAAAGCAGGAGTGCCAGAGGAGGTTGGAGAGACCAGCCTGGAGCCTGCGTCGTCGGAGAATGGGCTGGTTTCGAAAAGCAATGGTGCGTTTGAAGTTGTGCGCCCGCCTCAACGAGCGCGTCGAAGCACGGTCGGCGCGCTGCTACACACTGCGCCGGATACAGCCGCGATGGACGAGACGCCGTCACCGGGCGACCCTCTTTCCGGCGTCCTACAGCAACAGTCGCAGCAACGTCAGGTGGTACGCTCTCGACCGTCTGAACGCAGAGTGGATGAAGAGGCGTTCTGGGTTTCACGTCCGCCGTCACAGCTGTCCTTCACCCCCTCGGCGCGTCCCGGTTCGTCGCGTGGCAGGCTGGCTGAACCCATGCAAGCCGAACTCCTCCACGCCGCCGCACCCGACTCGACCGGCACAACTCCCGCCATCACCCCTCCCACCGGCTTCACCACCGCCATCGCCACCCCGGCACACTCAACACCCCCCACCCTCGACGAACGTTCCTTCTTCGACGCTCACGGCAACCTCAACTCGGACGCACTCACTTTCGACCAACCACCTCGCATCAACACGCCCCTAGCAACCCAACGCACTCCCCAGCACCACCACCAACACCAACAGCAGCAAGCTGGACAAACGCTCTGGGACGCAGCTAGAGCGTACAACACGTAGTTCTTCTCTCCACCACCACCCTCTTCTTTGTACATTAGCGCGCCTTTGGCATGGACATTTTTGGTTTTTTGTTTTTCCTTCACCCGGGCAGGGGTTTGGTGTGTGTGTGTGGAGGGGGAAAACGAGAATTTGAAGCGGGGATGGCGGGGAGGATGAGGAGGTACGACGATGGAGAGTGCCGGGGTTTCGCCAGCACGAGCGCTAGTGGAGTGGGAGAGGCCGGACAAACGCGGTTCCAACCTGGCCTGTCTCAAGTGTCGGGCAATCAAGGTACGGTGCACGCTGGCCAACGCTAGCGATGAACGATGTCGGCGGTGCACACGCCTAGACCTGGAGTGCGAGTTCAAGGAGCATCGTCGTGGACGCAAGCCCAAGCGGGTCAAAACCGAGAATAGCAGCGACGTTGCAGCGTCCCGGAGAGCAAGAGGCGGGGAAGAGTTGCAGCAGGAGGAAGACGTCGAGGATGTGCCAAGTCCGCAGGGGTCACCGAGTGGACGCTGGTTAGGACCGTATCTGCAGCACGTTCTAGCTCTACCCCTTTCTTCGCGCAAACGTGGCAACGGAGGTGGTGGTGGTGGTGGTGGTGGTGCTGCTGCTAGTAGTAGTAGTGTGCACGAAAGGAATGTAGCGCCATCGTGGAGCACTCCCTCGACCGACCGCGCATACGCCCTTGAAGCGTGCGACGTCTCTGTCGCCCCCGATCTGCGTGACAATGTCCTCCGCCAGAACATCCTCTCCCCCCAACAGGCACAGGAACTGTTCGACTTGTACTTTGCCCACTTGAACCCGCCGCTGGCCGCGCTCGACTGCTCGCTGCACACGCTCGAGTACTGCCAGCACCATCTGCCGATCCTCTTTTCCACCATCCTCGCCGTCTCCGCCCGCTTCTTCCGTCCGTCTCTGTATCGCCACTGTCAGCGTGTGGCGAGGTCGGTGCTGAATCTGGCGGCCGTGCAGGAAATCTGCTCGCTGGACCATATCCAGGCGCTGATCCTGGTGATTACCTGGAAGGATCCGGCAGATCGTACGACTGTGCGCAAAGCCGTGCGTGCAATCGGCTATGCCTACGAGCTCGGCCTACACGTCTCGTTCGCAGAGCCATCCAACAACCATGCAGATGATGTGCTTTACCGCAGACTCGAACGCGATCGACAACGGACATGGATCGTCCTGTGTCTGATCCAGATGGTGGTGTTCAAGGATGATAAGACGACGAAGATGCGAGCGCGGCCGATTCCGCTCGAAGACCATCCGGACCCGTACGTGTGGCTGCAACAGGGCGGCGATGTGGTGATTTCCGTCGACTCGCGCCTCGCCTGGTCCCTCGATGCATGCCTGCTCATGATCGAACTCGACCCCATGCTCGACCTGATCACCAAGAGCGACGACCTAACCCCCTTTGGCGCCTTCTTCCAGCGCTACCGCTCCAGAATGGCCATGGTCCGATCGCGCTACTTTTCCGTGTCGGACGCAGGAGTCTACACCCCGCGCTATCCCATGGACCCTTCGGCAGTGGCGGAACTGCCCTACTTGGATGCCCATCGCACCTTTTTCATATGCGAGGCAATATGGCACTGGACAGCCCAGCTTGTCACTGCCAAACAGCGCCGCAACAGCAGTAGCAGTACGAGCAAGTACGCTGGCGCTTCCTCCGACTATCTCGCAATGCAGTCGCGCTTCTGCTTCTCGCAAACCGTAGAGGCGGCTCTGCGGTGTTTGCGTCTGTTTCTGCACAACCTCGTCCAACCCGGTCATCTGCAGGTTGGCCACGACTATCTGGTCATCACAATCAGTCAGACGGCCAAGTGGATCTACCAGTACCGCAACTACTTGGACAAGGTCTCACTCATTACGGCCGTCGGCGATCTGCGCGAGATTGAACACGAGTGTAGACAGCCGCAGCTCTTGCCGTCCAACGAGGTTGCCAACACCGAGCGAGAGGCGCCAGGCTACCTTGTCCGCTTCCTCGAGGCACTCTTCGACTCTGGCCTCAACGCCGCGCTGAATCGTGCCAATGCAAGAATGGATCGACATCGCAGTGCTCAGCACACACCTCACGCACCGTCTCCCTCCCAAGCGACGGCCACGACGACCATAATGCCGCCGCACCTGGTCACGAACAGCGCTCCTCTTTCTCCCTGGTCTGGGCTGGCAGACGAGACCATCTCTGACAACGCTTCCAGCCACGGTATTCCACTGCTGGACGACAAGGACACGCTGGACAGCCTGACCGACTGTCTCAATGCCCACGATCTGGTCTACTGGCAGGACTTGCTTGGATCTGACATGCTGACGCTCGGTTAAGACGAAAACGATCAACGTTGCAGCAGAGTGCGTCTGAGCCGCCCCCGATTGCGGTTAAGCGAAACATGTCACCAGTCGCGAGGGCGTAATAAAAGGGGGGAATAGAAAAAGTGTATTTGGAATACAACGGAATGACGCTTTCAGCAGTCGATGACCCAATTCGCTCTCTCTCGCTCTCTGAAATAGCAACGCACAGGTTACCTCCTTTGCCCCTTAGTCCCTCCTCCTTCCCCACACTCACTCACACCCCCCCGCAACATGGCGCAACAAGAGACTCTCTCCAGATCGTCCACCGTCGGCGGCGGTCGCAAAGCCATCTTGGCAAGCATCAGTGCATCCGCCATCACCTATGATGCAGACCAACAGGCCATTCCGCTCTCCCATACCGACTCTCTTCTCCGCACCCGTAGAGGCTCAGAGGCTACCAACGGCAACGGCAACGGCAACGGCAACAATGACAAGAGCAGCACCCTCGGCCGCAAGTCGAGGAGCAACTCCATCACTTCTCGTACATCGCGCAGGGACAAGGACAGTGACTATGTCGCCCCTGAAACTGCGATTCGCTCCCGCACCACGTCGTCCGGCAGCGTAGGTCTTAATAACAAGGCTAATCGTAGCGTTGGTGGCGACGACAACAAGTCGATCGACTCGCGCAGACCCTCGCTCGCACGCAGCTTCTCCAACCTCCTCCGTACTCGAAGTCGCAACGCTTCCCAGAGCAACCTCTCCGCCCAGGCTGCTGAGTCTTCTCCCACCGAGTACAACACCGGTGGTACGTCGAGATTGCGAACCTTCAGCTCCGTCTCGAGAAAGACCAATGGGAACGGCGAGGCTAGAAGCAGATCTGCCTCCATCAAGGGTGGTGTGTATGATGAGCCGGAGCCGATGGATCAGGAAGCGGCGGTGCCCGAGGGACCACCTACTCTGCCACCCATCGCGTCCGTCGCACCCCTCTACCCGTCCACGCGAAAGACGGTCGAGGGATACAAGAGCGTCTCACCCGCCTCCCCCACGGAAGACAGTCCCCTCGGTTCCGGCCGCACTCGCAAATTCACAAAGTCCAATAGCCAGCCAGACGGCTTCAGAGACCCTTTTGCCAAAGCCGACTCGACCCTCGCCCGCGCTCGGTCCCGCTCCAAGTCTGGCAACTCTGCTCAAACCCCTCCGCCTGCTGGCGGCGATGACACGGTCATCGACCGCGGCGACCAGGCTGACGAGTCAGTAAGCCGATCCAAGTCCTTCCTAAGCTCGACCACCGCCAAGACGTCCGGCGCCATGGCTGGCGCAGCAGGCGCTGCTGGAGCCGTCTTTGGCCTCTCCCGCCGAAAGTCTTCCAAAAGCCTGTCCAATGAACAAGACGAATCTACCCCAGCACCTGCTAGCCCCAAAGTCAACGGCAATGGCAAGAAAGCAGCCGCACCCGAGTCGGAAAGCAGCGAGAGCTCCGAGGAAGAATCCGACGAGGAAGAAGCTCCTGCCAAGGGCATCACTGGCGCCGTTCAAAAAAACCAAGCGTCGTCAGAGCAGGAAGAGTCGAGCGAAGAAGAAGAGGACGAAGATTCTTCGGATGATGACGACTTCCACGATGCCATGCTTGCTGACATTACCGAAGGCGAGGAGGACGACGATGATGATGATGATGATGATGATGACGACGACGAAGAATCCGATGAGGAGGGCGATCATCGGAATGGTCGTCGCGTGGGTGCTGCCGGTGCTGCGGCTGGTGCGGTGGGCGCAGCGGGCGCAGCGGGCGCAGCGGCTCAGAGTCGTCGTCAGCAGAGGTCGCGCGATGCAAACGGCTCAGCTCCCGCCGCCAACGGTCGTGCAGCACGTCCGGTCAAGTCATCGCGAAAAGAAGCTTTGGCCGAGACGGCCAACGACGCCAAAGCCAAAGGCGACGTATCACAGGCTGTCCGGGATAAAGCAGCGCGCGTTGCCAAACTCACGGCTGCCGACGTGCAGATCTCTACCTCGGACCTGCGTGCCGATATCGAAGTGGCGCGTGGTGCACTCAATCTATTCCTCAACTCGCGCATGTTGGAAGCCGAGCGGATCATTGAGGAGCATGCAGATCGTCGGCTGTACTACGCCCTCGGATACGCTCTGATCGCGACCATCAAGGGGTTCATGACTTTTGAGCCGGCAGATTTGGCCGTCGCTATCTCGCTGTGCAAGGATTCGCTGACGATTGCCAACTTGCTGCGCAAGCCCACCAATGCAGTCTCCAATTTCGGCCGATTTGTGCGAGGTACCGGTCAATCGCCGTCGGCCATGGCGTCCATGGACGATGTACAGCGCCATGCTGAACTCGTGTACGCCGAGTCAGTCCTGCTCAAAGCCGTACTCGGCATCGTCTACGCCGGTGACTTCTTCGCCTTTGTCTCTGAAGCGCTCAACATGCGAAACGCGTACGGCATCTACCGCTCGCTGTCCAAATACGTCGAGCACGTCGACCAGAAGGGCGGCTCAGAGATTGACCAGGATTTCCGCTCTGGTGTGTATCTGGGCAACGGTCTGATCAGCATGATTCTGGGCCTGCTTCCGGGCAAAGTGCTCAAGATTATGGAGGTCTTTGGTTACACGGGTGACACTGAGTGGGCACTCAAGACGCTCAGCAAGGCCGGCGAGTGGAGTCCCAACGCCAAACAGACCAAACCAGGCATCACGATCAAAGAGGAAGGCGTCCGTCGACAGATCTGTGACATGGCTCTGCTCATGTATCATCTCGTCATCTCGACATTCATCCCTGTCAATGGTGTAGACATCAACTTTGCTGACAAGGTGCTGCACTACAATCTCAAGCGGTACCCCGAGGGCGTCTTTTTCCTGTACTTCTCCGGTCGGCTCTACTCGACCCAGGCGTTGTCCGAAAAGGCCATTACCCAGTTTGAGACGGCGCGCGACGTGCAGAAGGAGTACGTGCAGCTCAAGCACATTTGCGTTTGGGATCTGGCGTTGTGCAACATGTCGCTGAGCCACTGGAAGGGCGCCCACGATCAATTCGCTATCCTCGCCGAGGAGAACAACTGGTCGAAAGCTGTCTACAACTACGGCCGTGGAGCAACTTTGTACGAAAGTGCAGCGGGTCAAGACCACAAAGCGCTACGAGAAGCGGCGCAGATCTTCCACAAGGTGCCGACACTTACGCAGAAGATTGCCGGCAAGTCGATTCCCATGGAGAAATTCGTGGCGCGCAAGAGCAAGAAGTTTATCAAGTATGGTCGACTGCTTTTGCCGGGACTCGAGTTCAGTTACGTCTACCACTGTCTTTCGAATGCGCCGCGGTACATTTTGTGCGATGAGTCGCTGCTGTTGGTGAGCGATGCGCTGGCCGAATTGCACGACGTCGAGGATCCATCGCAGTACCATTCTGGCGAAGAGTACTATGACGATCTGTGTCTGGCCCACTTTTTGCGCGGCGTTTGTCTCAAGTTTATCGCATGTCCCGAGCCGCATACCAAGGTGCGACCGCGTGAATCGCCCATTCCGGAAGACGAGGCTGCCGAGCAAGCCGAGATCAGTTTCAAGACGGTCATCGAACACGGCCACCACCTGCGACTCGACCACTGGCTCGTCTACTTTGCCCACTACGAACTCGGACGACTGTACGGCGGTCGCGGACGTGTGCCGGAAGCAAAGGAGCAACTCAACCTCGTCCTCTCCCAAAAAACTCTCGAGGACAAAGGTCGAAAGGGCAAGTACAGTCTACAGAACATGGTTCACCTCCGTGCCAACGGCGCTCTCAACGCCTTTGCAGGCACAAAGTAATCCCCTCCCTCCCTGTACATATATATTTTTTCACCAAAAAAAAATCGATCGCGGAGAAGGAATTAATAATGTTATATCGGGGTTTTCTGGGCGCTGGCACGTGACTGTGATGTGCGCCATAAGTTGAGAGAGAGAGTTCTTTTTCTTCCTCACCGACATTGATTCCAGCAAAGATGGCGATGGCGAGTAGGACGTACGCTCTGACATATCGCTGCACATGCGCGAGCACATCAGCACCAAGCGCACGCCTGTTTTCCTCCACAACACGTCGGTGGGACGGCGAGCGGCGGGGTAGGGATCATCACCAGGCAGGTTCGCAAACCTCCGCTGCACCCCAAGGCGGCGCACAGTCGGCGTTGAACGACCTTTCTTCATCCATCGAGCAACTTTCCGCCAAAAAGGCACAGAGAGGCACCGCTTCCGTCTTTAACCCGCGCGCAACCACGTCCTCCGTGCGAGATCGTCAGGCCGTCTCCGGTCGCGCTTTCCTAAACGGTCACTACTACAACCCGCAAACCCTGTCTTACGACTCCATCACCGCTAAACCCAAACCCCTCGCACGACCCATCCTCGGCCCACCCAAGAAGGAAGCCGTACAGCAAGACTTACTCCACATCTACAGCCTTAACCCGGGCAAACCCTCGCTGCACGATGACTCGTACAAAAACGCCCCCATCATTGCCAATTTCATGTCCGAGATGGGGAAGATCTTGCCCCGGGCTCAGACAGGGCTCACGCGAAAGAGTCAACGGTCGATTGGCAAAGCGATCCGCAGAGCGCGTGCCATAGGTCTCCTTCCCGTCCTCTCCCGTGGTGGATCTCGATTCGGCGGCGCTGGCTGGAAATAAGCACAAATATTCTTGGGCAATAACACTTCCAGCTTCGTTACAGTTGTGCGCGCGTGCAATGCGGGCTATGTTGTGGGTGGGGGCTGTATGGCTGATCGTTTGCCGTGGATGTTGCGCACAGCTTCGGACGTGGAGACGTGGGGTAGGAGTCCAAATTCGCGCTTGAGCGTCTCGACACGTTCCTCTTCCGTGTGCAGCTCGACTTTCTCACCCGCAGGATTCTTGAATGCTGCTCCAGCGAGGGTCTTCAGTACGACCTGGGCAGGTGCGTAGGGGTACAGATCGTTCTTGCCGGATCCGACGCTGGCATCAGGCGTGAAGAAGAACTTGCATACCAGAACCATGCTTGAAAACGGGCTGAGCGACATATCGCCCGACGTGGAAGCGGCGATATTCGACGTCTAAGCGCAAAAGAAAAGGTGGTGAGTACGGAGGTAGTCCTGTTCGGGTGAGGGTCGAATGGGTGGGGGTCCTAACTTACGGCAAAGTCGGCGGTGAGGCATTCTGTCGGGTTGAAGATGTAGCATGTCTCGGTGCCGTTCGAATCTGTGCGTTGTAGACGCCAGCATAGGTCTGCATTGGCGCGGGAGATGGCGTGTGCTTCTGGATCCCCATCATCATCGTCGTCGTCGTCGTTATCGTCATCGTCGGTGTCGGTGAAGGTCGAGTGGTCGGTTAGCGCAGGTTTGTCGAGCGAGTAATGCACACCAGCGGACGCTTCTTCCGAATGACCCTCTGCCAAGAGCATGGGACGATGAGCGCCTCTACCAAAGCCAACATCAACGAGGTAGTACGACATGCGTTTCTTACCGCTACTCGTCAGATGGCAGGGGAGGTGGACGAGGAGCGTCATGTGCGTTAGGCCGGTAAAGCACTCGCGGTACGGTCGACTCTCCTTGAGCGTCGGGTTAAACACCCGCCCCAGCGCCGGGAACACGCGAAAGCGCAACGCACGCAGCATCTGCAACATCAAGTAGTTGGACTGGAAACAGTACCCGCCACCCTCTCCTGCGGTCACATACCGCCGAAAGACATACTCCGGGTCCAAGCTCATCGCGTCGTGCCCTGCCTTGGGAGGCTCATAGTGCAAAGCCAGGGACTCGAACGCAAACGTCGTCAGACAGTGGATCTGCACGAGTGCAAGCGTAGCCAACGTCGGCAAAGGCAGAGGAGCCGTCGTACTAGACTGCATGCAGAACCTGCGTCAGTGCGGGAACAGCATCGCACAGTGCGAATTAACTTACGTCTGCAAAGCCAGGGTACTGTATCTTTTGCAGGAATTGACGCAGCTGTGTCTCGCTGTATGCGGAAGGCACAATAGCTGGCCGAGCTGCAGCGTGCTGTTCCTTGCCAGTCATTGTGATGCTAGTCGCCAAGAATTGAGGAGAGCACGATGCCTTGATATATAGATTGCCGTATGGAGTAACGCTAGTCTAACGGGAAAGCTGCTAATTCAATTTAATTCGCGTTTAATTCGATTTAATTCTTCGCGAGACCGCCATGTTTGACAACTTGGGGGGTTGGGACAAACGACCATGGTGGGGCAATGAAGCCCTTTTGGATCCTGCGTCAGCACGGCTCCAAAGCGATACGGTCGATTGATTACCATCACTTCTGGCTCGCTATCGGTGATGATCACGGTCTTGTATCGTTGGTGGACCTGGCGACGTTGAGGTCCATCTGGCATTGGACTGCACACGACGATGCTCTCCTCACCGTGGTTGTACTAAGCTCACACAAGGTCTTGACACATGCTCGCGACAACTGTATCAAAATATGGGACCTCACGCCGCCAAACGAAGACAATGGCTCTGCGCCCAATTCTACATCCAGGCTTGATGCAGTCCAACCGAAGCTGGTAAAGAAGATTGGCGTCAATGCGCTCAACTTTGCGCCGTGCAGCGTTTGTCCTGCATTGCAAAGCGTCGCTGTGCCGAACACCTTGGATCCAGCCTACATCGACGTACTGGATCTGAGCACTGGTCGTCGTCTGCATGAAGCTGTCTCGCGACCGGACATTGCTTCGCAGAAAAGCCGGGCTGGGGCACGACAGCCGATCATCATGTCGCTGCACTTTCTCGATTCCACCTCGGTCATTGCTGGATACGAGGACGGGTCTCTTGCCCGCTGGCTGCTCGACGACGGCGCGCAAGTCTGGCGCACGCAGTGCCATTCCGAGTCAGTAATGGCTACCGCCCTCTCGCACAGCACCGGTAGTGCCTCCCGCTTTGGCATCTCGGTCGGTGCAGATGACCGCATCGCCAAGTTCAACGTGGAAACTGGCACGCTTGACAAGTTGGTGACAACATCGAAGCCGGGTAATGCTAGCGTGGCTGTTGCGCCCAACGCAGATACCTTTGTCGTCGGTGGCTGGGACGGGTTGTAAGTAAATTTCGCGGTGTGTGCTCAGTCCACTTGCATGCTGACTCTCGCGCCAATGTCAGAATCCGCGTTTACTCGGCAGACTCGCTCGATCTCCTCGGCACGCTGCGCTACCACAGAGACACGGTCGATACACTAGCATTCTGTCCGTCTCGCAAAGCACTCGACTACGCTGACTCGAATTCAGACTCGAGCACGGACGGCACTTGCGACTACACACTCGCAGCAGGTGGACGGGACGGCAAAGTCTCGCTTTGGGAATATCATTAATACGAATGCGCTACTTGCGGTATCGAAGTCTCTTGAAGTTAAAGTGGAGCTGCAGAACGCCCCGGTCAAAGCTGTTTCGAAATCCGTGCTTGTGTCCGTACTCCCAGTCGCGATTGACGATTCGAAACGCAACGTCTTCGTACGGTGGACCGGCGGAAAAGTGCAGCAGCGCAGTATCGTCCGACCCCTTTTCTTTGACAATTTTGTACGTCGGCGCGACAGTCTTGTCAATGAGGTCCGGGTAGAAAATGTTGAACTTGTAGCCCTGCACTGTTTTGGGCGGGGGGTTGTCGGTATCGTAGTGCGTCTGGTTGTACTTGTTCCACTCAAAGCCAGTGTGGACGCGATTCAGGTAGCGCGGTTTGCGCGGGCGATACTTGTCCTCCCAGTTGTATGTTTGATGGGTGACTACTTCGTCGCCAGTCCAAATTTCTTCCTCGTTGTCAAGCGCGCGTGCTGCTTCCTGCATGAACAGGCGTTCTGCTGGATCTTCTTCGTCCATCTCCTCGGTAGCCACCGTATCAGAGGCGGGAGGTGCGCCGTTCGCTTGATGGCGCGCCGAAACGAGTTGAGACAGCTCCCCCCGCAACGATCTAGGAGTGTCAGTGTC
The DNA here is from genome assembly GCA_023212645.1 of Farysia itapuensis. Classification (NCBI taxonomy): domain Eukaryota; kingdom Fungi; phylum Basidiomycota; class Ustilaginomycetes; order Ustilaginales; family Ustilaginaceae; genus Farysia; species Farysia itapuensis. The sequence goes on along the minus strand of JALBYC010000003.1, from coordinate 871,285 downwards.
TACCACGGCTGTCGTGGCTTCATCCCGTTGTTTCCGGCGTAGGTATTCGATGCGGTTGGATAGGACTGCCTCGTGGAGGTCTTTGAGCCGAGATTTGGCGCGCCAGACGACAATCGAGGCGAGAACGCGCTCCCAGTACTCGACATCTACCGCTTCGTCCGACGTCAATTTGGCGCGCACCTGCTGCTGCAACTGCTTGAGCTCGTCGTGCGTCTTTTCCGACAGCATGGCATTGATCCGCCCCCTCTCATCGGTATCGGCTGTGCCAACTGCATTCAGCTCGTCCAGCTTGTCATTACATACTATCAGCATGGAGCGCCAGAACTCGAGATTCGCCTCGTTCGTCTCGAGCGACAGGTACATCTGAATGTCCTGATGCAGTTCCTGTGTTTCCGCCTCGGAAAGGCCGTTGAAGATGTCGTATGGTTCGTCAAAGTCGATTTCGAGAGCTGCATCGTCTTCTTCATCGTGGTCGTCGTGCAGGCGTGCTTCGCCGTTGTTTGCGGGGTCGGAGATGACGGCAGGGTCGGCCCATTTGAGATTGATGCTGAGCAGGTCGATTGGTTTTGCTCTGTTCTCTTTGACCCGAATCACGGCTCTGCGTTTGGCCTGTTCGAGGTGGAAGTCGTCCTCTTTGGCCACCCAGCTGGCCATCTGGGCTGACTCGGCCAGGCGTGCCATGCGTGATTCTTCCTGCTCACGCAGCACTGCTTGCCGTTCGCGTTCGGCACGTTTGGCATTCAGCTTCTCAATCTCGAGCGCTGCTTCTCGTCTTCGCTCAGCGTCTCGCCGCTCAGCTTCCTGCGCGGATAGACCCATCTTGCGCTCCTTGTCCTGCTTTTTGGCCCAGGTGAATTTCTGTCCGAGCGTGGGGTCGTTGAATGGGTTGTTGTCGGCAGAGTACATGAGTAGGTCGGCGACTTCGGTCCGTTTGGCTGCACTGTCCTGCTCATCGTCCTCGCGGAAGGAGTCGGCAAGCTGCTGCAATTTCTCAGCTTTCTTGGCTGCTTTGCGCTCTCGTCGCTCGACAGACGTCTCTCGTCTGCGTGAAGAGTGACGCTCCTCCCTGTCGTCTCGATGCCGATCTGAGCGACTACTGCTGCTGGCATGGTGGCGTGATTCTCCGTCTTCTTCACGACTTCGTTTGCGACTGCTACTTGATCGATGACGATCCCCGTCTGACCGTCTACGATCGTCGTGATAACGATCGCCGTTGTGTCGACTGGACGACATCGTGGCGAGGTGTTGATGATGGTCTTGCACCACCAGAAATGGGCTTAAAATGAAGCCCAAATTTGGCTGTAGAATTAACATTGTTCCAATAAATCGGTTGGCACACGGCCATCACCATTCGCTTCTCGCATCAAGTATGACGGCGGTGGCAGCAGCCAGTAGCGGTGCACGCACGCCTGTGTCGCCCGCAGTGCAGCTTGCCAACGTCGAAAAGCTGCTCGGTCAGAGTGTCACCCTGACACTCGGCGACAAAGAGGTGCGGACCATGTCTGGCAAGCTGTGGGCCTACGATCCTGCGCTCGGCATCGTCGCTCTGGAATGCGAGGCTGTCAAGCTCGAGACTATCCTCAGCTCGGCACCGGCTGCTGCTGCTAGTGTCGCACAGGCTTCTCAGGCCAGTCGTTCTGGAAAGCCTTCACCTGCCGTCGGCTTCCGTATCGTCAAGGTCGCAGAGATCAAGAAGATTGTCTTTGACACGCACCCGCCCTCCGACTCGAATGGCGCTGCTGTCGTCGCTACTCCCTCTGAAAGCGATTTGACTCCTATTCATCCTGTCTCGCTCAAAACAGCCCAGATGCGTGAGACAGAGGCCGTTCGACAGAGTCTGGCAAAAGTAGCACGCACGGGTAAGGATGTCTCGAAGCTTGGACAGCTCGTCTTTGACGCCCTCAGCAAAACCCTCCCATGCCGCTGGCACGAATCACATATCCTCGTCATGGAGGAAGTCGTCATTGTAAGTCATTTTTCCAAACTCATGTAGTCTCTCACACGGTCGCTGATGCTACTCTCTCAAAAAGTCCGGTCCGGGGTATGATCCAGAGTCGACCAACGTGCCAGGATACGCGCGCCAGGATCTGCAGTCGCTCGTGGACGGTACGCACAAAGGCACTGTACCTCCTGGCGCACAAGCAAAGGCAAATAGCTGGAACCGTGTCGTCAAAGTCGTAAGTCTCGCTCCTCCCCACCCCCTCACCATCTTATGTACTAATCAGCTCGGAATTATACAGCTTCAAGGAGAACGGCGCAAGATACTCGCTTCTTAGTTGTCTCAGCTATTACATGACAATGAATGGGGGGAGAGAGAGAGCAAATGCAGTGCTATGATTAGAGATCGTCCTCGTTGTCGCTCGCGTCGACGTCGGGCGCCATGAGGGGTCGGTACTCGGATCCGGCGCGATTGAGTCTACGTTTGACGTCGTTTTCGTCCTCGCCGTTGGACCATCCACGTCCGCCGAGCCAACTGAGCAGCACAGGGAGCAAGATCAGGCCGTGAAGCACGCCGAGGAGGATCAGGCTGAGCCACGTCTTGGCGTAGTAGAGCTTCAGCAGGTCCGACTTGGTAAAGATGAGTACGCCAACGCCGATGAGCTTGGTCGAAAAGATGCCGCTGACCACGGCGCTGCCTACGTCGGAGAGGGCAGCCCAGGCACGCTCATCGCGCTCCTTTTGCGACATCGGGTGCGAGCGTGGTAACGAACCGGGAGCGCGCATAAACGCCCGAGCAATGTGTGCGCAAAACTCGACGCCAATCGCCGCACACACGCTGAGGTTGACCAGGGTGAGCGCGTTGAACTGGATTCCGAGGAAGCCCATCGCTCCACCCACGCCCAGCACCGCACTGGCGACGCACACCGTCACAATCGCTCCCGTCCGCCAACTGCCCAACAAGAGTGTCGTGATCGCAAAGATCGCCACAGCTGCCGAGCCAAGCACCTGCACCGCCATCGAGCGAAGATAGGTATACTGCTCGAAAAAGATGAAAAACAGACTGTAGGGGAAGACCTTGAACCCTACCCGGGCCGAGACGTCATCAGAGATACGCTGTGACTGTTCGAGCGCCTCGATGAAATCAGCTTGGGAGCGTAAGGGCGAAAAGTAGGTGCGGAAGTGGGAAGCCCGCACCGATTTGGCCCCGGTAGCGGGATCGGTCGAGATGTTGAGTGCCGATGAGTAGGCAGCCTGTCCACCGAGGGGACAGGTCTGGTCGGTAGGACTGATGAGCCACTGCTCGAGGTAGTGGTAAAATTCGTCGTGCTCGGGCAAGCCGTCCATGGTGATGTTCCACGGCGGCTCACGATCCAGGAAGCAAGGCTGGCACGAGAACTCGCTCTCGTTGGGACCGCAAAAAGTCGATGGATCACGCTTCCGCACCCGACAACAGCCGTCGAGTACCGGGTTGAGCCACTGGAGGAAATCATCGATCCACGAGCTTGCCGGTTCTGCGAGCAGCGAGATGTCGGACCGTCGGCGCTCGCCCTCGAGCGTATTGGCCAGCGAGAGCGGCTCGCACGTAGTAAATCGGCCACAGAGCCCGCGCTGTCCACTTCGCGCAGATGCATCTTTGCCAGATGCAATAAAGTAGACTGGCGGTCCGACGTCGAGAAACACATCGATCGAGTCAAAGTAGGGGCGCAAGTACGACGTAGATGGTAGGGCCAGTCGTTGATCGAGACCCATTTCGATCCGACGTGCTCCTATGCAGCTGAGCACGGCCAGCCCGGCAAAACCGAGCGCCACCATTCTCTTCGTAAGAGGCCGAAGCAAAGTAGGTGCATACGTGTACTTGATGAAAGAGTCAAGTAGCGACTCTTTTGTTGCCAACGCAGCGTCCAAAGTGCTGTCGTCTGTAGACAGAGGTGATCGTGTGGTTCGAATGCACGGAAGGCAGTCGATCCGACCACTTTCCGTGCGGTCAGCGTCCAATGCCATTGCCGCCACGAACACAGTACAGTGCAGAACAGCTACGATCAACATAGATCCCGCTGCGTACAGAGCAAAGTTACGCACGGCAGGCATGGGAACAAGTGCACCCAGTAAGAAAGCAACAATCTGAGTTGTAGCGCTGAGTAAGATGGACGGCCCCATTCGCGCCAGAGCTCGAGCGGCTCGTTCGGCACTAGACACTGGCGTCAGTCTGCCAGGACCAAGATCGTCTTGCAGAATGTCGCCTTGGTCTGCTAGACTCTGTTCAGGATTCAGGGTTGGGATGCGGGAGCCTTCCATCCTGGGCTGTCGTATGGATCGAGGAAGACTGCCAGAGCCATAGACGCCTTCTTGCGCATGCAGCGGACTCTGACGATCCATCTCGTTGCACAACAAAAAGATGTTGTCCACACCTACAGCCAGCAACATGAATGGGATGACTTCGGCAATCACAAGCGTCACCTTGACGCCCATGGCGCTAAACACCCCAACAGCTGTCGAAACGGACAGCAAGACGATAAAGATCCCGAAAAGACCGAGCGTGAATTTGGATGACACGCAAAACGTGCTCAAAAACGTCCGACAAGCTGACGCAAGTTTAGAGATGCGACCAGGACGGGTCAAGATACTGGGCATAGCACGGGAGGAAGATGTCCAGCGTGGGTACGAGCCTGTGGCTTCCGTAGAGACCAGATGTGGTTCGGCTGTAGGAGCTTGTTGCGCTGCTGGAGCTGGAATTGTTTTCGGTCGACCCCCGAGTGTGAGTGCCGCATAGACAAACATGGTGAGGTAAGAGAGGACAACAATGCTGACGTCAGTGTTGCTGCTGCTACCAATCTCTTCCTCCAGGCTGACTCCCGTGCTGTAAGAAATCGCAAGCCCAAGTTGACGCCTTCGGACTGCCAAGGGGTGTGAACCTTGGCCACCTGCTTGCTTGAGCAGAGAAAGCAGCGCGCGTTCCCATTCTTCGACCAGGTGCACCGCCGTTTCATCGAGGCTATTGTTAAGGACGTAGGTGACCACAGCTGAGCGAGCTTTGCTCGGCTCCTCGAGCGCAGGCACGCCGCCCAGCACGATATTGGGCTTAAGTGGCTGACCAAACAGAGGCAGACAATCTGCAGGATTGGTGGCACACTGATTTAGATAGTCATCCCAGTTGTCCGACGAGAGACCGTTGCCTTCCGGATCGTCCTGAAAGTAGCCGAGGATACTCTGGACTACACAGGGCGTTCCCGGGCCTGCTGGAGCCAAGCAAACGTCTTGAAGCGTGTAACCGGAAGGTGTTGATCGCAAAGCTCGAATCTCGGCCTCGAGGTCGTTGAGCCACAAGAGTCGGTCCCAAGAGAGGGCGGGTGGTAGTCCATCAATCACAGATGTCCTGTCACCGAGTCGCAGCATGGAGAGGTCCTTATGGGCTATCTCGTCCATTAGGAAGATCTGTTGAGGTCGATAGAAGGGACCAAATTGCTGGTCAAACAGGTCTTTCTGCATCTTGGCGGCAGATCCAGGCGCAACCCAAAGACCGACAGGATCTGTCTCGACTTCAAAACACTTCCACCCGATGTTGGCGATGCTGACGAGCACAGCAGCGACGAAGAAGGTGAGCCAAGGGTGCGAGGCGCATAGAAGCCCCAGGCGATAGAAGAAGCGCGAGAGGATGCGATTGAGCGGATACTTGCGTGGTTGCGGTGCAGCCAATGCCGATAAGTCATCGTCTCCACCCAGCCCTACTCCACGACCAAAGTCGTCAAGCCCAGCGGAACTGGTTGATACTCCTTCTCCGAAGTGTCCAATCCCACGACTGCCCACAAGGCCGTTGCCCCCACTTTGCGATCTACCAGCGTGGTCGCCAGTGCCAGGTAGTACGTCCTGGTCGGACGAGTCATCTGCGTCCATACGCACTCTTTCAAAGCCGCTACCATCGCTAAACAGGCTGAGACCGCTGGTGCGATGGGGCAGAAAGATGGCGCCCTTTCTGCCGTTCTTGAGCCGCATGATTGGCTTCCACGCTATCACTACAATAGCAAGCACCGCGTAGAGGACGATGGCGGCGAATGAAAAGCAGGATACATGCCCTACAGAGCAAGTCGAGTGACTACGTCCTGGTATTGAAGGAAGAGCAGCACATGTGTCAGGACAATCGACGCAGGCACACCGCGACAAGAGGTCTGGATCGCTGCATTGGCGAGGATTATGGTCGAATGGCACCGGCGGTGCGAGCATGGACATGTTCACCAGTCCTGTGTCAGGCTCTGCGGTACTGGGAAAGTTGATCTGGAAAGGACTGCCCAAGAACGGCTTCTCATCTCCCAGAAACTTGAGAAAGGCTGCTGGATCTTTGGCTCCACCGCCGATCAGGTCCATGGCGAAACCATTGCTGGCTCCAAACTTGACATCCTTGCAGCTGTCAAAAAACGTCTGCTTCCAGGTGCCTTCGATGTAGTACTCTACCGTTTTTACGGCCGTCGATGGCTTGCCATCGCTGCCAGTGACCTGCTGTGTTTCCGACACATCGAGGAACTGTGCTTGATTTGGAGAGCAGGTAAAGGCGCAGAACAGTGATCGAAAGTTGTTGCGGCATGCTGGACAGGATGAGATGAGTGCTTCCGCCTGTTGCAGGTTGGCGCCGAGGTTCTCGACCTGCTCCGAGGTACAGCAAACTGATCCCTCCGCAAAGTCGGCGCCACACACATCGATCAGCTGCTGACGAAAATCGGGGGATGGATCCTGAGCTTTCTCATCAACGGGGCAGGGCAAATCGGCGCCGAAGATGCTCTTCTTGCCACAGTTGCCCGTCATGTGGCACCGATCAGGTCGACGCGCCATGATGTCCATCCTCGCAACGCGCTGTGATGGATGGGGAAGTACAGCTAATAACGACGTGTTCTCAGGGTCCACAGGTCCAAACGTCCACAAGTCCACGTTACACAAGGCAGACCAGGTGCCCGCATTCACTATAGCCTGTGCGGCGGTAAAGCAGGCTCTAAGCACCTCGGACACAGTTCGCGCTCTAGTCGCTGCGTAGTGCTCCCCTTTCTGATTGATTCTTGCTCTGTTGGAGTGCAAAGCTAGCCTGACTTGATGGAACAAGTGTGTCCACGCTGACTCCGGCTATATCGTAGGCAGATGTTGCCGAAGTCCAAAATGTGGGGTTGCCGGTTGCTCTCCCTCTTGTTTCCCCTTTGCTCTTCTCTGCCTTTCTCATACCATGTCTATGAACAGTGCTAGCAATAAGGCTCCGGTGGGCGCCGACTCGACGCCCATCTCACTCTCCTTTCCTGACGACTGTGACGGCGGCCGCATTGCTGTCATTACGCTGAACCAGCCTACCCGGCTGAATGCACTCGATTGGGTCGATACGCTTCTTCTGATTCGCGTGCTCGATTGGATCGCACTTCAGCCGCACATCACCATCACAGTCATCACTGGGCGTGGCAGATACTTTTCGGCAGGTGCCAACGTCAAGGATCCCTCTCGCACGCCGCCAAAGGAAGTGGCCGACGCTAGTCCTGACACCGAAGAAGGTCGTGCCATTCTCAAGCGCTACTTTGGCACTCGTCTCAACACTTCCAACGGCACCTTGGCTCGCGCGCTCAACAATCATCCCAAAGTCCTTGTTGGCGCTATGAACGGGCCCGCTGTTGGTATCAGTGCGGCTATCCTCGGGCACTGCGATCTGTTGTACACCTTTGAGGATTTTTTCCTCTTCACACCATTCACCTCGCTTGCTCTAGTTGCCGAGGGCCTGGCCAGTGTCACGTTTGTCAAGAAAATGGGTCTAGGTAGAGCGCAAGAGGCATTGCTGGAAGGCAGACGAATGCTCGCTCCCGAACTCAAAGACGCTGGCTTCATCACCCGCATCTTCCCAAAGCCTCAGACCACCGACGCGAGCAAGACAGCTACGGCTCCCATCATGGACGCCGTGCTTGCCCATCTCAAGGCCAAGTTCCTTCCGCCCACCGCTAATCCCTTTGCCCTGCTCTTCACCAAGAACCTCATCCAGCGCGCCGCGTACGACAATCTCAACGCCGAGACTGCTAACCAGAACGAATTAGTAAGTAACTTCTCTCCTTCTTTTTCCTCCGCCCGACTGACAGTTCTTGCAACAACGCACAGAGAGGCGCAGAATTGGTCTTCGCATCGGGAGAACCCAGCAAGCAATTCGAGCGACTGGCCAGCGGAGGACGTCACAAGCTGTAGATGTAATTTTGTGACAGTGGAATTTGCTGTGTCTATCTACGATTGCGGGAGTCGACACCAACGCTGCCTGCGCCGATGCCGCCAGTTTTGTTGACAGCCTGTTCGTTCTCGTCGAGACCGGCTTCGGCGCGAATGCGCTCAATTTCTTCAAGTAGTGGTTTGTATTCTTGGTATTGTTGGTCGGCGAGGGCGAAACCTTTTTTGCGCATCTCTTTGCCGCGCAATCTGCCCTCGCTGTCTGTGTGGGCTGTTGAGGCCCAATGCTGTTTGGTACGCTCGTAAAATGCACGAAGCTTCTCGCCGGTTTGTGGCGTTGACATCACTTCCATCTCTGTGCGCGTCGTGTCAGAAGATACGCCCATGAATGCTTTTGCCTTTTCACGGAGTGCATCTCGTTCGGCTTGTGACATTTTCTGTCGTCGAGCTTCCTCGTCGTCCGAGTCGACCTCATCGAATTCGTATCCTTCCGGAATCTCGTCGCCCTCTTCGCCCTCGCTCTCGCTCTCTGACTCCGAGTCTGAGTGGCTGTCGTCCGAGTCCGAGTCCTCTTCGTCCTCCGAGCTGTTCCATTCCAGAGCATCGATCGGACACTCTTTCAGACAAGTGAAGCGTTCCAGCTTCGACAAGTCCAATGTATAAAAGTCGTCCAGGGTGTACTCGCGATTGCCAGCCTCAAAGATACCGCCGTAGACGTACAAAGTGTTGCGCTGCACTGCTAACATCGCGTTGTATCGTTCCAGCGGAATCGACTTGAGGGGATCGTCTGGATCGTCATCTTCGTCATCGTGCGCAGGGGTGACAGCGGCAGCTTTGGGCGTTTCGTTCGGTTTCAAATCTTCTCTCGATCCTTTCATCTCTTCATCCTGGCTACCAGTATCGTCGTGATGCTCGTCATCGTCATCGTCTTCATCTGAATTGTGATTGTAGTCATATTGTTGCTGCTGCACAGCGGCTGGCTTCTTTTTTCTCCGCCCGCCCCCCTTCTTCTTTGGTCTTTTGAGGTTGAGGCTGATCCAGCGTCCGGTGCCAGGCATCTGGTAGCCAAACAGGTCTTTGTGGAACGTGCTTTCCATTGTCTCCTCGTCCGCTTCCGTGTCAGTGACGCCTCCGAATAGAACGCCCATGCTCTTGCTTTGCCAGCAAGCCATGGTGCAGCCGGAGCGTTGGCTTGGCGCATACCCAACTTTGCGCCGCTTGACCCAGTCGAGCTTGGTGAGATCCTCATCCATGCGGAGAAACCAGGTGTCCTCGAGTGCTACGCCCTGAGTGCGCTGACCTTTGACATACTTCTTGCAGTAGCCTCCGTGAAGAACAATACCGTCTGACGAGGGAATGAGCGAGAATCCAGATCGAGGCGGTGGTCTACGCAGGTCGTTCTGTTTGACTTCTGTCCACTTGAAGGTGCCTTGTGTATCAAAGACCCAGAGGTCGCTCAGGTACTGTGTCTTCACCCCTGTGTCGATGAAACCGCCGAACAAGACGAGATAGTGTTTCCAGAACGTCATTCGGTGTCCACTCCGTGCGCATGGTCGCACTTTGGTATCGATGCGTTCCCATGCTTTTGACTCGATGCTGAAAGCCCACAAGTCTCGGTAGTGATGGAAAGCGTTCTGTCGGGCGCCCGAGAACTCGCCTCCAAAGAGCCATAGCATCCCACCCTGTGCGGGTGTAGCCGCAAGCTGATGCGCCGAGCGCGGACCTGGCTGGTTCTTGGATGCATATGTTCTCCACTCGTTGCGCTCTGGTATGTAGCGGTACATGTCCTGATAGAAAGTCACACGCTCTCCATTGAAGTACTCGCCGCCAAATAAGTAGAGGTCATTGCCTAGGGGACAGGGGGTAAAGCTGGCATTAGCTCTTCTGGAAGGTGGTCCACCCACTTTCTCTTCGTTCACGACATGCTGCTGTTCCCACTGCTCTCTATAGGCGGCAAGCAGAGCATCCAAGTCCTCCTCGTCCTCCTCCACCTTCTTCTTGCCATTTTGCTTGGCGGATCCACCATTGGCAGTCTGATTTTTTTGTTTGGCAGCCTGCTTGGTGAGCTTCCGGGTCGATTGCTTTTCGGCCTTCTCTTTCTTGGCAGCCTTGGCAGCAGCTTTGCCAGCGGAGGCCTTGTTCTTCTTGGCCATTGCGTACGTCGGACAAGAAGAAAAGATAGATTTTTTTTGGTTGTGGAGAACGTCAAAATAATAATCGGCCGCCTAATTCGCCGTGGCACTCAAGCTCCAACTTAATATCGGGCATCAAGCTAGCGCCACACACACACACGTCCCTTCATTTCTGCGCAGTCTGTCCAGTACGGCAATGTTCATTTCCAGTATGCTACATGGACGGATAGAGGAGCAGTGTTGAGCAGGCGATGCACATCAGAATGCAGGCAGAGAAGCATTGTATAGCCGAGTTGCTGCCAGCACCTGAATTGGACCCGCCGGTACCGGATGGAGTGGAGCTGCTAGATGGCGAAGAGGAGGGTTGACCAACAGTCGCGGTCCCGTTGTTGCTCCTGATTGTCTGTGACTGTAGTACCCAGCCGATACCGCCGGCTATATGGCCTTTAAAGAGGTCCTGGTCCCAAGTCGAGTTGTCGTGGCCGAGGCTGGTATACCACATCCGACCCGAACCTCCCGAGACCTGGATGTTGGCCCCACCACTTCCGCTGATACTGGCATCGGTACTTGAGTTGCTATCGAGCAGCCTCCCTTCTCGCCACCAGGCTAGCGGGTGTGGAGCAGGGCCGTTGGTGCCGTTCCGGAAGCCTTGCGGGTTCACTCCACCATCTGCGTAGCTTGATGCGTTGGTCAGCAGGACATTGGCCGGGGAGGGTAGCTGTCGAGGATCGGACCGGAAGTTGTATACTTCCTCGTAGATGTCGAACCCGTCAATTGGCAGCTTCGAAGTGGACGGGTGGCTAGCCGACACAGGCTTGACCGATACGTTCTGGATCTCGGGGTGATAGTCAAAGTAGGCGCCGATCGTGCGACCGTAGAACGGTGCTCCGAACAGAGTCGCAGAGGCCGAATGTACACCAAAGAAGCCGCCGCCTGCTTGCAGATACATGGCCAAGCTTTGTAGACCTTGATCATCTAGTACGGTGCCCGTGCCGGGGGGGTCTACGTCGGTGGTGCTGACGAATCCAATGGCATCGAATTGGGCCAGGAAGCTGTAATCGTGGAACCGTGTCTGATCTTCCGAGTTGATCGTCGTCCATCGAAGCTGTGCGACCGAGGCATCAATCGCGCTGGACGGCAATGCAGTTCCATTTCCCAGTGCTGTGATGGTACTAATCGCCAACGGGATCGAGTCGTGGCGGAAGCCGGCAGTCTTGGTATACAGCAAAACACGAGGCAGCGCACTTGCATAGCTGGCGACTAGCGCAATCGCCATCAACGTCCGCCACAGCATCTTGATGGTGCGGCCATAGCCCTCGTTGGTGCCATGGTCAGCTCACCGTTGCCGAGGAGGGGGTGCATCGTGCTTGGCATCAGTCGTACTGGCTTTCTCGTGCGATAGAACGCGGCAGTTTCGGCACATCTTTCTTGACACCAAAATTTCGGGTTTGACGCAAAGTTTGCCTCCACCGCGGAACGGAAAGCAAAGCAAAGCAAAGCTGTGAAGGGCCAAAATGAAAAAGAAAAAATGTTTGTCGCTCATATTTCTCATTTGGCTGTACTGTCGATCCTTCCACCTCGGCTTCTCTTCATCTTCCAACGTCGCATACAGGGTGAACAGTCATGGGCACCAGGGACTCTGCCTATGGCAGCACTGGTCTCGATGACTTTTCTCATCTTCACGCGTATCCCTTGCACGTGGCGCCACACCATCCAATACCATCTTACTCGCATCAGCAGCAACCTGTTCATACTTATCCACAGATGTATCAACATCCACCGTCCAATGCATCACCAGCAGGAATCAACATTCCATACACTAGCTATTCCAGCCCTTCCTCGAGCCATCTAGCCGGACCGTCATCGATGGCAACCCCACCATTCGGCTCTTTCTATGCACAGCATTCCAGTACGCACCCGTCCACTGCGCCTCAATCTCAGCAGCATTTCGACGCCTACAGCAGCGCCGCTAACACGCCACACCAGCATGCATCGCCAAGCGCAGACCATCATTCGTCCTCTGGTGCGTCGGTAGCTGCAATGTCCAACAGTGGCCGCCTCAGCTGGGCCAACTCACCCGCTGACTCCTATCACGGCGTGCCATCCAACGCAACCACACACAGCAGTGGTGCAGAGTCCCATCCTGGTCTTGCTGGTCCCAAATATCCCTGGGATCCTACCTCGCAGTTGCGTGCCGACGCTGGTCATGTAGGCTCACCTTACTCTACCTCTGATTTGCTTCATCCAGCCACTGCAAGCGCTCTCGGTCTAGACGATGATTCCGGTTCAGGTGGCAATGTCCGTCCGCGAGCCCGCAAACGCACTAGAGCGGAAGAAGAACCCCGTTCTCGTCTCTCTTCGTCCAGTCGCAGTCGCACGAGACCGCGCATTCCCAGCACACTCTCTGCGGCCAACAGCCCGGCGCACAGCGATTTCCACCACAGCGTCTCGTCGTACCATGATCCTGAGGAGACCGACATCACGGCCTGGATCAATGCCGGAGAAGCCGACGATTTTGCTCCCTCAGGTTCTATGCAGGGCCACGAGCATTCGCGGCTTTGGTCATCTTTCGGTCCAGGAATCCCAGCAGCGGCTGGCCTGTCCAGTCCGTACCCAGATTCACAGCACAACTCCATTGGTACTCAGCGAGCACATTCCGTTTCCGGATCCATGGTCGCATCGGAAGACTTCGGATATTCCGCTGGCTCTGCTCCTGTCGGCCCTTCCACTCTCAGTCTCGCGCATGATAGTGCCAGTACTGTCGCGGAAACAGAGGCAGCGGTACCGGCCGAGGACGAGCCACTCTATGTCAATGCCAAGCAATACCAACGCATCCTCAAGCGTCGTGCTACGCGCTCTCGCATCGAGGAACAGCGTAAGAAGGCATGGCTAGAATACATGCAGAGCCGCGAACAAGCAGCTCGCAATGGCGACGAGCTGGACGATGGTAAAAAGCCATACTTGCATGAAAGCCGACATCGCCACGCCGTTCGTCGTCCAAGAGGCCCAGGTGGCCGTTTCCTCACTAGAAGTCCCGCTATCGCTTAATTCTTTCTCCGCACCTGTCACAGGCCCACCCGCCGCCTCATCACTACTCTTGATATACCAATTTTTTTGCTCTCTCCTCGGTCTTTTCCGCTCATGAACGACGCTGGGACCTATTGGCCCTACGAAAGGCGCACTTCATAGATGTACGAAACAGATACAATTACATAGGCAGCAGAGGTACTGACGGTCTAGTCTTTCTGGGCGATGATTGCCTCTTTGCGCGCAGCTTTGGGCTTCTTGTCGCCGGCCTTGCTGTGTTTTCTTCGGTTATCTTCCTTGATTCTGCGAGCGTCGACCATGGTGCGTTTGAGCTTTTGCGCCTGTTTGATGGCTTTCGGCACATGTCTCTGGCGCTCGATCTTGGCCACGTCTCCGACGTTGCGCCACTTTTGACGCAGACTTTCGGCGTATTCGCGGTTGGCCATCTCGCGTCCGCTGAGCAGGCCGAGTTTCTCGCTGGCTCGAGCCTTCCATATGCGCAAATTGCCGTCGTCGGATCCGCTGAGGACAAAGCGAGCGTCCATGGTAAAGGCAGTGGAGAAGATGCGCTGCATTCGTTTGGTGTGGTACACATCACGCGAGTGATTGCCCTTGCCGTAATCCCAAATACGCAGCGTACGGTCGTACGAGCCGGTGACCAGCTCAGATCCGGTCGGGGAAAAGTCGACCGACATGACAGCAGCTACGTGATCTCTGTACACCTGTGTGGCAGTATTCAAGTGTCGCATGCTGTTTCAAAGGAGCAAGAGTGTAAGTACTCGTCTTTTGACACTGAGCTTTTCAGTGATTACTTACTCGAAAGTGTACACGTCGTGATCTTCGCTTGCGATTGCAAATACAGTCGGCTCGATGGGATTCCATGCAATGTCATTGGCGCGCATTTGCATGACCATTTTTGTGAGAGGTTTGCCGCTCCGAAGGTCGTATAGGACCACGCCTCGATCGCTTCCAGCACTGGCCAGCACGTTTCTCTCGCTCTGATTGAAGCGTACGACGTTGATGGCGTCTGGACCCCATGTCATGCTTAGCAGCGGATCGGATGAGCCACCCCGTTCAAGATCCCAGGTCTGGATGGAAGACGAAGCAGACGCAAAGACCGGATTTGTAGCATGATGCGTCAGCGAGTTAAACGCTGTCTTGCCGCTGTATATTGTCAAAGGCTATGAAACGGAGTCAGCCGAGCAGTTCAAAGACGAAACGGCGGAAAGCGGACGCAACTTACTTCGCTTGCTGGAACATCCTTGTCACGAGTGCTGAGAAGGCCGCCTCTCCTCAAGCTACCGCCTGTAGTCATATCTGGTTCGTCATCGTCTTCGTCATCTTGTTCGTTAGGCACGTCAAGACCTAGTCCGTCCGGGCGCGGGTCTGCGTCCCAGAGCTTGACAGTTCTGTCGGTGGAGCAAGTGAGCATGCGACGCCCGACTGATTGCTCGCTCGATGGCGAGATAAACGTTAACGGCGAAATGCAGATAGACTGGATGATGCCGGCATGCGCTCGCGGGTAGACGTAGATGGGCTGCTGACGAGCCAAGTCCCAAAGGCGGATCTCGCCATCGCCACTGCCTGATGCTACTACATTGAGGCGATTAGTGTCCTTGCCAATGGCGTATATACCATCAATGTGCCCTTCGAGCGACCCGACGAAAGGCTTTGCGAACAATCGGTCGAGCTTGGCCGCATTCAGGGCTCTAGTGTACTCTCTTGGCTTGTCAAAGGGATGTAATGCCGGATCAAGGTTTCGAGACAATGGCGCTGGGTCTCCCTGTCGAGCAGGTGTATGAACGTCAAGAGACCGCGAAAGCGCTTTGATTTTCTGTTTCAGCCGGTGAAGATAACGTCAGCCTCTGCACTGTGCGTGAGGTTGTACATCCTGCTTACCATGTCTATGTGCGCTACGTTGCAAGAGGTCAAACGTCGAAAGGGGGTCCATCAAAAGTACATCAAAACCTCAAAACTTTGGTCGAAAATCTCAAAAATGGATTACGTAATACCAGAAGAACATACCTAATTTTGGAGTGGGAAGCATACTTCTCTCATCATTACCAGCAGCACCACAAGGGCGGCGAAGCGGGGATGAAAGTCCTCAAACCGCGCTCGGCGCTGTTGAGTGACTTTGAAGTGCTTCGTGTGCTCAAAGAGACTGAATCGGGACAAAGGTCGAGAACCGTAAAACCCTCTATTGAAGTAGACCCAGTGACGGGGTTAGTCGTCCATCGCGATACAGACGATGACTGGCTGTCGCACATTCCTGAAAATCTCAGAACAGTGCAGTACGAGGTAAGTGGGGTCCTTGATCTACCTTGGTCTGCTCACTAACTGTTTTGATGGCAATCCTGCAGACGATAGCTGCCCTTAGTCAAGTGACTCGGCCTTGCGCTCATCAGACTGCAGAGGCAATCAGCGCCTTTTCAGATGCGCTCAAGCAGTCTGGCTTCTCAGTCACAGATGCTGAGTCGAGAAGAGGCGCACTGGGCTTGAACAAGTCTGAGAGACTTCAGATCGTCAACCACGCGCCACAGAGCGTGGTGGAGTTGCATACACTCGTTGAAGAGCTCCAGGACCGATTCCAGCCGGAACAAATTGATCAGCTACTTGCGCTTATACAGATGCACTTACCGGTCGCAATAGATGGCGACGTCAACGTCTATGCTCAAGAAGGTGCTCAGGGTGCCTATGTCGACGTAGACCACGAGTCTGGGCCGGACACTGGTGCCTCTCATCAGATCAGCGAACTTACAGGCCAAGTAGCAGCAGCCGCAGAACTTGGCACACAACAAGAGACCGGCCTCGCACACGTCGTCGATCCAGACCCAGAAATGGAGGCCATAGACCAAGACTACGAGGACGAAATGGACGAGGACGAATTTGTCAACGAAGGCTTCGCCGAAGGCGCGGTAGATGTCGAGCTCGACGAGTAGCACAGTCACCCTTTGTAGAAACATCTTGTACTTTTAGTGGACGACTAGTTCGACAAATATTGTTAAAGCCCTTATTCCTCCTCCATGTCTTCGCCCTAGTCCACGAAGCGAGGTTAGCACGGAAGTCTCGTGCGCAAAGCATCATACCAACGTACCTTGAATTCGGCATCTTCTTCTTCCTGGTCAGCAGACGCGGCTGCCTGGTCCAAGCCAGCCTGCTTCAGCGCCTCTTCGGAGCTGTAGTCCATAGGCGCGTTCCGGCGCCGACCAGTATAGACAATGTTGGACGGGTCAATCTCCCCGAAGTCCTCATTATCATCATCCAACGTCTCGTCGAGCTATGGAGATGAGTGAAGGATTAGCCTGCTGAAATAGTCAGAATTAGCCTAAGCACTTACGTCTTCATCGTCGTCTTCATCTTCTTCCTCGTCGTCCTCTTCGTCTTCTTCTTCTTCATCGTCCTCATCTGGGTTAGCAACAACGACCATGAGTATCTGGGTCTTCCTGCACATCGGGTTTAATGCGATACATACCTGGTTCCTGTCTGCTCTTGCCTTTGCCCTTGTCGACTCGGGTGGTCTCTGGGCTAACGGGATCGGCCTGTGTGGCTCCGTTGGAAGAAACAGCAGCAGTACTAGGGTGTAGACAGCGATTAGTCAATGCGGCTGTGTTCTAGTCCGCTTTGCGCAATGCACGTACAGTTGTTCAGACATGGCGAGATGTTGTTGACTTGTTGTGGTCGTTCGTGGTTGGGAAGAAATTGAGAAAGAAAGGGGATAGGATTATAGGAAAGATCAAAGACAGGAAAGTACGGAAAGTGCGACGCGTTGGTTGAGTGTTACTTTTCTGCTAAAATTGCGAGTGTGTTCACTGACTCGCTCTCCACATCAGGCTACCATCTACAGAAATGGTCTGACTCTTGCTCTCCATGGCTGAAGCTTCAACTTTCCGATCAAACCCAGCTCAACACAGAGCCTCGGATGGCAACAGTCAATGCATCGACTTCCTCCTCGGCCTTTCCTCGAGCGATGTAGTATCATTCTACGAGTGGGCCGAACAAGACGACGATGCAATTCCAAAATGCACCTGCAGGCATGTGCGCAGAATGTCGCCCATGAAGTCCTTGTCATCATCTCTTGGAGGTAAGTAGACATGGTTGGCTTTGGCTGTACAGCTCAAATTGACCGTCCTGATACCGTACAGGGCTGAGCTTCTTTCGTCACATGAACTATCCCTGTGTCAGGGCCGAGGTCTGCGGCATGATTGTAGGCGTCGTCGGCAAAGAAGACAGCATCGCCTACGATGGTAAGTAACGATGCCAGCTCCGTCAGCATACATCTCGACTTACAGTGTCGGCTCGAATAAGTTGATGATGGCACAGCCGTCCTGCGTCTGTTGCAGAAGAGAAATAAGCGAAGAAAGGCAAAGACGTCGAGTGATATCGCCAACGCCACAGGCATTCCTGATTGCTACATCTATTCTCGCTGGTACAAGCATGACCAGAGCTCAGCTTCGTCGTCCAGGGCACCTATGCTCGCCCCTATGGTCCCAGACTTCCAGCTTGGTGATGTTGTCATTTGCAGCGGCAAGATCGCGATAGATCGTCTCAGTGGGTGCTACATTCACATTCATAAAGCGGGTAGGTTGCCTCGCAAGCGTTCTGATGCTTGTGCACAGCTGACGAAGAGCTCTCTACAGTAAAATGCCACGACCTCAACTACGAAAGTCGGCATCAACTCGACGTCATATCGCGAGCAGACTCGATATACAGGGCGCCTCTCACTCTTGCGACCATTGCCGAGCGCAAGGCCGCAACCCAGCATCCTCGACGCCTTCGGTCGCCCGACACTTCCAATGACTCGGACGAAGATGGCTCAACTTCTCGGAACAAAAAGCAGAAGCGTTCCAAGCCAGGCTCAGACTTTGCTTTGTCTGCGGCCGAAGCTCGGAAAAAAATTCTTGGTGAAACGCAGTATAACCCCTCACCGCCTGATCCGCAAGTTCGCGACCATACCGAGGCTCTTTCCGAACGTGAGCGCTCCAGTCGAGGGTGCACCATGACAGCTTCGCAGCAAGAGGCCCGCAACATCATATTGGGTATTACAAGACGAGAAACTCCGCATCATGCTCCACCATTGGCTGCACTGCATAGCCAGCCGTCCGCCACCCGATCTCATCAGCAATTCAAGACAGAGCCCCAGATAGGTCTCACTTTGGCCACGCCTCCACCTGAAGCATCAGCAGCCACCATGAGCGAGCCAGAACGATCCACGTCCAACTCGACTATGCGGAGTCGTGAGGAGCGACATCTCCCGTCTCGGTCCTTGAGGGAACAAGACAAGATACCAGATCACAATCTGACAGATTCATACTTTCGCCTTTGCGTCCAGCAGCTCATCGACCGGCATACCCGTGGAGAAGCTGTTTTGCCTCTCCAAACCGGTCGACACTTCAGTCTGCGAGATCTAATGTCGCACGAGGACCTTCGCCAGACAGCTCTGAGGGTGGTTGCTAATGCCGACTTCCTCTACCCCCGAGGTATCGCAACACTTTTCGAAGCGTGCATCAGGAGCATGATGAGGGAAGGTTACATTCTTCTTGCCCCTCGAGGCAGCCTTTCTGCGCACGGGCATGAAGATCTCTACGTCATGGTCACTCCGGAGCTCTTAAGGACCTCAGTGCTTCAAGTTGCCCCACCTGGCTCACGCAAAGTGCGCAATCTCGAGGCGTCGCGGGCTGTAGACTATGTTCTGGCCCGTCTTCACGTTCTCGACGATCGCTTTCGATACCTGAATCGTGAAGTTGTACACGAAGCCTGGATCTTAGTGCAACGCATGGCAGCATAGTGTTGATCAAGTTTGCAGACCTAGCCCATCTTTCATCAGCACCACAGCAGTGCAATCGGCACGCTGCCACGGATTTAAGTAGCTGAACGCAATAAAAATGACTCAATATTGCCCCACGCGCTCCTCGTGTCACACGGCCGACTTCGCCACAAGCGAAGCAACGTGACCCTAGAAATAGTGCCTATAATGAAAATCGCTCCTACGAAAGCAGGCTTTTGATCAGCCTTCGTTCAAATCTTCTTGCTCATCACACGGGACCGAACTCTCTGAGTTCTGCTTTGCGTACACGCCCCATACAGGGTGCACTCGTCGCATGAGTATTGCTATCGTCTCTTGACTGTATGCTGCCTTTCTTGACTGTATGCTGCCTTGACTGTATGCTGTCTTGACTGTATGCTACCTTTCTTGACTGTATGCTGTCTTTAGTGTATGCTAACTTATCTTGAGTATATGCTACCTATCTTGACTGTATGCTGTCTTGACTGTATGCTGCCTTTCTTGACTGTATGCTGTCTTGACTGTATGCTGCCTTTCTTGACTGTATGCTGCCTTTCTTGAGTGTATGCTATCATTTCTTGAATGTATGCTATCGTATCTTGACTGTATGCTATCGTGTCTTGAGTGTATGCTACCGTACCCTGACTGTATGCTATCATAGGCTTTTTTGAGTGTATGCTATCATATTTTGAGTGTATGCTATCTTATCTTGAGTATATGCTACCAATCTTGACTGTATGCTACCTTTCTTGACTGTATGCTATCTTGACTGTATGCTGCCCCTCTTGACTGTATGCTATCGTATCTTGACTGTATGCTATCGTGTCTTGACTGTATGCTATCGTATCTTGACTGTATGCTATCGTGTCTTGAGTGTATGCTGTCTTGAGTGTATGCTGTCTTGACTGCATGCTAGCGTATCTTGACTGTATGCTATCGTATCTTGACCGTATGCTATCTTTCTTGACTGTATGCTATCTTTCTTGACTGTATGCTATCGTATCTGTATGCTGCCATTCTTGACTGTATGCTACCTTGACTGTATGCTGCCATTCTTGATTGTATGCTATCATTTCTTGACTGTATGCTATCATTTCTTGACTGTATGCTATCTTTCTTGACTGTATGCTATCTTTCTTGACTGTATGCTATCGTATCTGTATGCTGCCATTCTTGACTG